>JAQIYC010000268.1:0-15958 GCA_034699545.1 Porobelba spinosa
TTTTATATGTGTTTAGTAAACACTAAATAACATAACTCAACATTTTGAACTATTAATTCTGTGCATCACTGATTTAAAGTATACAGTATTGGCCGAATATAGCAACTTGGTCATCCATACATTCAAATGCATGCAATAAATGCGTATATCTTTCAACAGATTAAATAAATCAAAATAGTTAATGGGTTTGAAAGGACAGACTTGTGGACAAATCAAGACGAGTGTAACACAAGAAGATATATGTTTAATGCGAATGCAAACTCACAAACTCTACTCATCTGTACGTAAAGCAGAGTTGAGCCCGAATTGATGCAATAGTTTGGCGAACCGAACACTCATTGATTAATGACAGCATAAAAACATTGCTGGCATTGGATGCCATGGATGCAATAGTCGAGATCATGTTTCTACTGCTCATACCATCACTGGATTAAAAATAACAGAAACTCTACCAATACTACAGAGTCTGTACAGACACTACACGAGTATTGCGAATAAAGGCAAAGAAATGTATAAAGAGATTGGTATTAGAGAAATGCCTAATACAGTAGTGCTGAGCCATTAATAAAATTGATATAACGGTCTTCAACGGATCATTTAACTCAACATTTCTTCTAATTATTAAACACATAAATTAGTGATGACTTTATTCCTAATTCCAATTCTCATTTATTAAATCCTCAAATTATGTTCAAATGTTTCAATTATTTCCTCTTTTCGACACTATTTGAATCCAACGCTCCATTAATTTTGGGAAATCCAAGTATTTGTAAATAATTCAATTTATGCACTAAATAAATGAATAAATGTCTACAAATGAATTATACACTTTGTTCGGTCGAGTTTAACAGAATAACAAAAAGTTGGGCTTTTATTCTACCAATTCTTATCTATTTATACGATTATTTGATTCTCTACTGTATAACAGTAGACATATCTCTATTTCTCTCTTTTTAGTTGACGTCTAATCTTAGTTCGCTTTTAAATTAAAAAATTATGCGATATTTGTTCAGCTGAAAAGTTCCCATTCAATCGGTGCTTAACTATATTTTATATAGTATTACAAATAAAAGGACAAAATTTCAGTTCAATTGCAATATTTTTATATTAAAACCTATTAGAGAATATTTGAATTTTATTTTATGTATTGAAAAAGTGAATAAAATTTTGACAATAAGTAAAAAAGAATGAAAGATGAAAAGCCGATAACATTAAAAGAGGTTCAACTAATGCTCTGATTTTTCACATAAAATCGATATATAATAACCTCAAGGTTTTAAAATCATAAAATCTAATATAAATAAAAAGTATTTTTTCTCTAAAATATTCTGAAATTGTCCAGAATTTTGTAATTTTATCCAAATCCTTGTGTTACTTAAGAAAACTTAAACAGTCTTTTAAGACCAGGATGTCAAATATTTGTCTCTGAGCAAATTTGAAAACTAAATTTTGTGGCAAATGTTTAATAAAAAAAATTCTTTTGCATTCAGCATAACTTAGATATTTTAAAAGGCAAACAAAATTCAAAATTTATATTTATTTAACTAAAATGAAAGTTTTTGCTTTCATTGTTAATCATATATTAATGAATTTCTAAAAACAACCTTTATTGTTTTACTTGACATACAATCAAATGTGAATTTAGGAATATTCACAATAATTCCGTCAAATATTATATGGTTTCTAAACACGATATGTATGAATGAAAAAGCAATATTAGAATAATGGGAATATATAATCAAAACAGCATTTAATGTTATGGCAATACATATTTGAAGGAATAGTGTTATTAATGCTATATATTAATAAAACTTTCAAATTTTATTATTAAAAAACAAAACTAGAATTTTATTTGGAAAAAATAAGTACATATTAACAAACAACATATAAAATTAACACAACATTTCCTACCTATGTTATTTTTATAAAATAATATGAAATAGTTTGTTTCTAAAACTACAGGTATAATAAATTTAATAAGGCAACTATCTATAATTTTTTTAAATACAAAATCTTTAGCTAAAAATTTTGTTTAATGTTTTGTGCTTAAGAAATACGGGTAATATAAAGAAATATTTTAAAATCGAGTAAATTTTGGTTCTGATTTCATATACCGGTAATATAAGTAAAACAATAATAAATTAATAATAATAACATTTATTAATCGTTGTGGTCTATATTGCACATACAGTGAGTGTACAAACAAAATGAAATAATAGTATAAAATACAACACTTAGTACTTTGCATTGCTTTATACAAAAACTATAATTTTTATTACAATTCTATTAAATGTATTGCAAACAGCGGTATAATTATCAAAACGTTTGCTAAACTTCATTATTCCCGCAAAAAGACAATAATAATAATGTAATTTCAAATAAGGATATCAAGAATAGTGTTTAGTGTTGGGTTGGGTGTGCACCGGCTAATGGGTATATAATAAATAATATTTTTTCTTTCAGTTTCAACAACAGTAGTACATAAAGAAAATATTATTCGTTTTATGAAAAGCATTTATAAATAGACTGAAACATATATTCAAATACGACATCAGTCTTCACAAACAATTCCATTCTTCAGTTGAAATACCATTAAATATTTTACAATACTTTTTACTTTTGTACTATTTTTTCATACAATACTTAAAATGTTAGAACCGATGAAATATTGTAGTTTAGAGTTGAAGCAAATAAGTCCATTGAGAGGATCTCTTATGATCTGTTTTGGGAGTGTTGTTCGCCTTTTCCGAATCAACTCGAAGTACAGACTTATGATCGCATTCCGAAACACTGTTCAAAGCTATGATCAAAGTCTGCCATTGAATCGCTAATAATAGTCTGTATTTTGTTTTATTCCTCATAAATATCGGTAATAAGAAGTTCTTTAATTTTAATGACGAAAAATCACTTTTTACTGATTATGAGTTATTGCAAAACTGAAAATTTCAAAACTATAAGAAGTCAAAGTTTTTCTAATAATAACTTAAGTTTATTATATAATTTATCATTGGGTTGAGCTATAATTTTGAACCATAACTAAAGTCCAGTAAAGAGTCATTTGTACTATTATTTTTCGTTATGAAAGATTAGGTCAACACTTCGATTCCATGAGAACATCAAAATATATTTTAAACCAAATTAATCAATTATTTTTTATTCTTTTATGGCTTATTTTTCTCGAATATTAACATTTTTTTATAATAAATGTTTCATTTATTATATTGTAATTTTGTTCTTGCATAATTCAATTTGAAAGATGATTTAAAAATTTAGACATTCAGAACATTCATAATTCTAATTTAATTCATGTATTTCATAAAACATATGCAAATTCAATAATTTTTTTATCCAAAATCCAATTCAGCGAAAATAAATTGAAGTTAACATTCAATTCATTATTTTTATTAATTATTCAAAACTGGAGACGAAAATTATTTTCAAAATTTTTCATTTCTATCAGCCTCTTGTCACTCAATGTATATTAGGAAATATAAATTATTAAATTTTATTCATTAATCAAATTATTAAATATTTAAAATGTATAACAAATTAGTTAAAATGCTTTGAAATTATTTATATCAAATTCGTAAATATTTAAAATGACTTAATTATGGTTTATATATGCCATATATGAACGCTCTCTCAATATTACTATAATTTATATCTGATTTCAATTCGACAAATAAGAGTGAAAATCGAAAACGATTTAATAGAAGTTAAGGTAGTTTTTTGAAAACAAGTCAAACATCACATTTAGGGATTGTTTGGTATATGAGAGCCGAAACCAATCGATGTCCTCAAATGAATTGCTTTTCAATGGCAACTGAAATGTGAGACTTGTTGCCCAAGACTGACAAAGACGTTGCAATCGATCCGTTTGTAACTAACGATAAAAGGAAAAGACACGCAATTCTACTAATTATGTTCGGGAAAGCTATCATTTTATTTTAATATTTAAAAGTGAAACATATATTTAACATAAAATGTTTTCAATTTCCTATTTTGCTTTGAATAAGAAAAACAATTTTTTCTTACTTTTAATGTCTTCGTTCAATAAGTTTAAGAGAAATAAGTTATTATTAATAAATAAATTCCTATTTTATCGAATTATTTCCCACAAAAAATCATTTCAAAAATAATTACTTCAATGAATATTTCCTTTTGATTAAAATACGATTCGGGCATAAGATTGTCATTGAATTGAGTTCTTTTCTGTTCTGTTGAAAACCATTACTGAATATAGTAGTGATAATAAGCGGTGATATTATTTGATAGAAACTACAACACAAAAGGCAATAACATTTTAAGGGAATAAAATGCTATTTTCATATAAGAAGTCGAATTATAGCTTTAGAAATATGAATTGAATTAAATTGTGTCAATTCTAATGCCACTAACTTTACTAACTTTTATCGCATCAACGTTTTCACTGTTGATATGAGATTGTATTGAATTGGAATTCCGTTTAACAGACAAACTAAGAGAAAATACAAGAAAAGAGAGAAAACAGAAGAGCAAAGGCAGAGAAGAGCAAACTTTCGAATAAATATTGTGCACTCTATTGAACAATCCTATGAAAGGCTGTCACCATATGCTGGAAGGGCTCACAAACGCACAAATCTCAACATTTTTAGATGGAATGGAATGAAATTGATGCTTGAGTTGGAAGAGAGAGAGAGGGAGGGAGGGAGAGAGAGAGAGAGAGAGAGAGAGAGAGAGAGAGAGAGAGAGAGAGAGACGATTTTTATTAGAAGATAGGTTCGCGTCAGTGCCTTCTCAGGAAAGCAATCGCATCAGAGCTGCAGAGCTGTAGTGCTGTAGTGGCTGTAGTGGTGATTAAATTTTCATCATTTTCATCGTCAGACAAACTCTTGGGACACATCTCTCAATATATTGCGTTTAGAACTCACAGTATATATGATTTCATAATGTTTTCCGCATAAATGAAAATGAATTCTTCAGCTCAAAAGTTAGTGTTATTATAGCGTTTTAAGCGATAATCAAAGCTCTCCTACATATGTGTCTCCATTCGCACCGCATTGTCTCGAATGAAACGAATGAAACGATGAAAACACCCTTTTATTCGTTAAATTAGATTTTCATATTCGTGCCAACAGTTTGATTAAAAATGAAAATATAATTTCCCATCAAATCTAATCTCAATATCAAACCAGTCTATACTCTCGAGCTTTTCTCGACTATTCTCTTATTGATTAATATGTTAATTAAAAAATAAAATTCTTATTTAGTGTCAAATTCTTACTAAAGTTTAGAACAATCGATAAAAGAGGTATTTCTGCATAAATGCAAAATACAAAATGAGATATAGAATGCAAATAAGGATAAGAACGAGCAAGCTCAATTTGTTTGTATCAATCATTTATTTGGGAATATTTTGTTTTAGAATTCATTCCTCTCTATATCCAAGACTTATGTATATTATATCGAGCAGTTTGAGTGTCAGAATTTGACAAAGAATTCGATATATTATACGATTGCGAGTTATTTACAAATATCCGAATGTGATCACAAATTTTCAGTTACAAAAAAAGTGTAAAAATTGTCAAAACGTTAAAAATTTTTGATGTCTCATAAGTTTCATAACTCAAACTGAATGATAGAATGTGTGGGAGAGAGGAAAGGAAGGAATGAACAAATGGGTGAATACGACAGTTTGGGTTTGGGTTCAGAAGTTAATCTTTTAAAGACTTTTAAAGTCATTCGTTGATCAGAAGGAATTGAATTTCAATTTTGAAAATGTAAGGCAAAGGTGAGTCGAAATACAAATGACAAAAGCTATCGCTTTAAGTGGTGGACAAACCATCAATGAAATTGATTTTTGAAAACAGAGTCAACTCTAGCTATTTGTTTAGATCCTATACCCCGACCAGAATTCTTATAAAATATAGCTTCTCTCAAACGTAATGACAAATCATTTTTATTTATTAAATATATTATATGTAATCTTCCCATAAGTGATAAAATATTTAGTGAACTATCTGTTGGCAGAGTTGAGTCGCACCTAAGGGTTTGTCGTCACAAATGCATAAGTATTGGCCACGAAATAGATTTTAGTGCAAAAATTGTCATCTCTTCAAAAATAAGTGAATTTGAAGAAATACATTAAAGATTTTGCCGACTTTTGAATGTGTTGTTCAAAACCTATTCCAATATATCAGCGCAAAAATGTCACCAAAAGAACATTTAGTGATAAAACATATATTTAGTACAGATTTAGGTTTTACTGCAAATATGAGTGCTTTTCGATTTGTAAATACACAAAATGTAGTTATGTTTCGATTAATATATTGATAAAAATTCAATCTCTTATCTCTCACTATAATAATGACAGAAAAAATGTGATAAATAATAAAAGAATGGAATTAATTGAATTGAAAATTTTTATTGCAATAAATTGGTAGAAAATTGAGTTTTTGATATTTGACTGAATTTTGTCGTTCACTGAACCCAATGACAACATTGTTTTGTTGAGAAACTATTTAATTAATTACTTCGACTCGTCGTCCAAATTGAAACTATTCATTAAAATCTAACAATAATTTCCAAATGTATTCACTAATTGTCAAACAATTAAAATAAATTCTTCTAATTAAGTGAATTCAGAGTTTATTTCGACACAAATTTGTTTGAATCAAATTAAAGAATAAAAATATTGAATAGTTTTCAAATTCACAAAAACTTATTTAATTGAATGTCAATTAATTCGGTTTTAAAAAGTTTGTCGAACAGAGAAAATAGTTGAGTAGTTATGAAGAGAATTGGAGTTGTGTTGAGCCGGGCCTACATTTCCTACTGTTCCGACTATTAATGATTAGTTCAATTATATTGTCTACAAATCTGGAAGCGGTCTAATGGGGAAGAGAGTGTAAATTGAAAGTGAATGGCCTATTGAGGATGAATGCCTGTGCCAGCAATGCCTGTGCCAGCAATGCCTGTGCCATCTCCATAAGCCATAAGACACGGCAATGGCTGTCAATGTCAATAGTAGTGTACAATAGTTGAGAGGAGAGAATAGTCATCGATTTGAGCACTAGAACTGACACATCTCCTACTCTAGCGATGCACTCAATTCTTTTGAAGGGCTCGAGTGATGGGGACAGACATTAGTGGGGGAATCAATGTCTGAATAATGGAGAATGATAGATGAACTCATCCCCATAACTAAGTTTTCTCTCTCATTGATTTTAGTTGACAGAGAGCTAGAGCTCGTCGACTCAGACTCCAAATATTAAGTGAAGACTCAGAAACAGAGCATTACTTTCAATAAAAGTGCCGAACATTTCGATTGGGATCAGAGTTAGCACTGGAGAGCACATAATGCAAATGCAAATGCATTTCCAGTTCGACCAAAATTAATGCAAAACAATATTAGAGAAGAATATGAAGTTTCAAATACTCAACACTTCTCTCCTATCTCTCCAATACATCTGAAGAGGGTTTTCAACGACTGTTCAACAGATTTCAGTTCAATTGTTTCCGACATTTGTTTATAATAAAAATAAAAAGTTTTTCCACTCTCTTATGCGTAGCCATACACTGCTCTTAAAACTTCTTTAATCACAAAAATATGTTTTACTATTTTGTTAGCTCTCAATACGTTTGATGGAAAAAGACGTTTTCCAAAGAATTAACTTTTTTCTCCTTATAATTGAATTTTGAAAAGTTATTAAAAAGAACTAAATCGGGTCGAACCCAAAAAAGCTCTTTTTTCTAAAAGAAATTACAGAAATAACCGATTTTAGAGGTCAATGAGAGCCCACACACGCCTAATCTCATAATAAGATCATAAGTATTGAACTCTACAAGGTAAATAAGTTAAGTTAAATAACTTAAATAAGTTTAAGTTTACAGTTTACAGTTTTTACGCATTTTAAAAACATATAAATATTAAATAATAATTAACAAAATTAAAGACAATTTTCCGTTATTTTTGGGAAATGAACACTAAATACGATTTTTTATTTTCATAAATATTTAATCATTTAATATATAAAAAATTGAGAACAGGTAATAAAAAGATGTGACTCCCAAACAGCTTTAAATATGCTTTTTACGTATTTTTCCAATTAATTATTGAAATAAAATTATTTTGATTTTTCAAATTTGACAAAATTTATATTTCAGGAAATTAAGAACATTTCTGAAGTTAAATATTTGAACTTTAAATAGGAATTCAATTTATAATCATTAAAAATGTTTGCAATACTGTAGTCAAATAGTAAGTTTGCAAAGGTTAAAAATGTTTAATATTTGAAATTTTTATAACGAATTTTCGGCAACAAAATGATTTATAGCTAATTATATTTAAGTCCGAAAGTAGTAAAAGATCGAAACTCTTGTATTTGGCTTTTTATCAATCAATTATTAAAATTGATTGATTTATTATTAAAGACATGCAATCAATCTTTCGATTTTTCTCCGCTAAGAATAGTATTTCTTTTTTCTCTTTTTTCTCATTTTATTTAATAATTTAATGTAAGAAAAGATATCAAAAAATCATTTTTATGCCATAAGAATGTCGAAAAAAAAGAATAAAATTTTGTTGAATTGAGTGAAAATATCGGAATAATAGAAGAGAATAGTTTGCAATTGAGTTTGCGATTTGTGGCAGACATTAGGAATGGTGTTGTGAAGGCAAACAATACAAATAGAAACAGTGAAACACTCGTCGTATTTGTTTCTTAAAGTCATATTTTAAAGAGAATTGAAAGAAAAAGAACACAATTTTAAAAATGTTTTCCTAAATCTACTGCAAAAATAGTAGTTTTCGAAACAATGTTTGCAAACGCCTAATGGATTCAATTTTCATAATTTTCATATTTTTCTCATATACTGTATATATTGAGAGTTGGGTTGGGATTGAAGCGCAACAACAACATAGACTTGTGTTTCATGTGTTTGGCCGCAAAATACATTCTCATATCCGCCCAGTCCTGTCATTACTACTATCCCCCACTTCTTCAGAACTGATCTCTTGAGCACATTCTCTCATTAAAGTTTTCAACTTATTATACGACCAAAACTAATCATTTCTTTTCGTTTTGAACTTTTATTAATTAAATACTTGAATTATATTTTATATAAATATATTCTTTTCATTCAAAAATAAATACCTTTTTAATAAAAACATTTCTTTTCTTAAAAAGAATTTTCTAAATGTGTTCTCAATTTACAAAAACTTTTTAATAAGAAATAAGTTATTATAAGTTTGAAAAGTCTAAAAATGATTGAAACAGCAAAATGTACTCTCGCTAAAATCATATCAATTCCCGCACAGGGAGAGCAAAATATCATATTTCTTATCATCTAATATAAGATACATTTTTACTTTACAAACATAAGACTCGGTTTCTGTTTATCATTTGCTAAAACACTTTCTCAGAAATATATATATATATTCTTAACATTAGATTTAAGAACCAAATTCACGTCATATGCATACATAACAATAATAAGGTCTGGATTTTGATATTATATTTTCACTAAAATAATAATATAATACAGTTCTGTTTTTAATAATATTATAAAAAAAATATTCACATTAGAAGAATCCAATTTCTTTGCTTTCATGTCTGTTTGCATTTGACTTTTTAAGTGAAATAGTGATTGTATTCCACTTTAATTTTCTTAAAATATGCTCGTATTCTAAAAGTGCCAGCAATTGATATCTAGAATGTGAGGCAACCCATCATTACTATCATTATTGATATTACATCGACGCCTAAATATACGTTAACTTATATAACAATAGTTTATAAGTTTAGACGTTATTCTATCCGAAAGGGAGGCAAAAGTTTTTCACTCATTTTTCTTTCTTCGCAAAAATCAATTTCATTTTCATTCCTTTATTTATTTAAGTGGAAAATCATGCGTTTCTATTGTTATCTCATTAGTAAATGAAACACACCTACGATTAGGTGACTTTTCAATAGTTTTCATAGACATAAACTTTCAATTGTTTGTTTTTCAGTGGCTAAGAGGCAATAGAAATATATTTTTTTATGTCTTAAACCACTAAACTGTTTGAAGTGATGGCATAGCCTAACAAAGCCCACAAACCCCACACACGTTCTGTCGACAGACAAAACAATTTTATAAGTTTTATGCATTGCATGCGAGCCTTAATTATAGAGCACAGGAATGTTTTCAATGAGTCTCTATCTCTCATACTGTTTAACTTATTGTGTAATTATAGAGTCGGACGTTATATGGAGTGAAACACTCTTATGACAGCACTCTATGGATAGAAGAGAACATTTGCTTCACTACTAATGACAACCGATTTGTTGAAACGTGAAAACAGATTTAACAATAAGTGAATGAATACCTGATTTAGATTTATGGTTCAAAATGTATTAACTTTGGAGAGAGAGAGAGAGAGAAAGAGAGAGAGAGAGAGACCGAGAGAGAGAGAGAGAGAGAGAGAGAGAGAGCAATTGAAAAGAAGTATATTAATGAAAAAAATCTTATCTTGAATGACATAATCAGAGCTGAAAAGAGTTGCTTTACAACCAGTAATTCCAGCCTCAGCTCTAATTTTGTCAAAATTAGATTTTTATTTTCAAATAAAATATAAATTCCTTTTAAGAAAAACGAGTAATCGTTTTGTAAATTAATTATTTAATATAGATATCAATACTAGTTTCAAAAAAAACGAAAAACAATTTTTTACGCAATGCTTATGAAAAAAATGTTAACTTTAATAAATAATAACGTAAAAGTAGTCTTTAATTAAATAACAAAAAAAAAATAAACGTTTGAATTATCTCTAAATATACAAATTCAGATATTTTTAATTATTCGGAGCATAAAAATAAAAATATAGATAAGACATACGTTAAGAATATTGATTAATTGAACGGTAATGAAGGCCAGAATTTGCATTAATATTGCAAAAAATAAATTGCAAATAAAACTAATTAAAAACAAATTATGAAATTGGAATAAAATTTGTGTCGTTTCCAACAGTTGTCTATTGATTTGGCACTTAATTACCCGAATAGTAGTGCAAAACAAACTCAATGTTCTTTAAGCCGTAATAAAATTTCGATTCAATTGATTTGATTGCGAGAACAGCCGTTAATGTAATAAAAATTTAATCGAATCAGTGCTTACCTTCCGCCGAGTGCTGGAAATTCAACATTAGGATAGAGGGGCGCGTAATCAGGTAATGGTATCGGAGCACCTGCTGGATGGATGTGACCTGAGGTGAGCGCGCAATCAATCCATTAAATGATACACTTTTTAGTCTCAATATTAAATTATAAATGAAATACCGGCGCGAATGAGAAGCACACCAGTGGTGTCAAGAGTGGCGGCGTCATTGCTGGCCACACACTTGTAGTAACCCTGGTCATGTGTGTCGATCTGATTAATTATGAGGCGCGATGTGATTCTGCCAGAAGACAATATTTTTTGTTTGATCTGGATCTTTGGTTTTTCCTGTTCGAGCGGCGCCTCATTCTTATACCACCTGATGGTCGGCAACGGATGGCCACGAAATTCACATTTCATGCGAACGTTATCATTGGTTTCTTTTGTCAAATTAATTAAATTTTTTTCTATCTTCAAAAAATAGCCTAAAGATAAAAATGGATTTAAAAACATTAACGAGAATTAAAAAATTAGTTTTGCGATAAATAGGCAGAAAATCGCTTCATTAACATTCAGTTTTACTTTAAGGAACCAATTATTCAAAATGTTTTCAAACATCAAAAATGTTTTCATTGCATAAATTCTTTTTTTCTCATTAATTAATACTTTATTTTGGTTAAGCCTTTTGATCAAATATGTGCTCCAAAAAGCTTTTTTCGTAAAAGCAATATCTAATATACAGTTACTATTATATGCAATATGTTATTTGAGAATAAGTAGTATAAAAAAGTTTGTGGTATTAAAAACAGTAACTCAAATGAACTTTTTGTTTCAAACTATACATAATTCATGAGATTTAAAATGAATTTTTGCCCCAAAATGTTTCAGAATAGTTGGGAAAATAAATTGAATAAAAGACTAAAAAAAGTTAAAGATTAAAGTATTTTGGATTTGAATAATTATTTGATTAAACTTAAAATTTCAAATATAAAAAATTTTGTTTTCTTAAAATAAATACGAGTTTCTGATAAAATCGTCAAATAGTATATCATTAATATTTTTGATGTCAAATAAAAATTCTTATCTGAAATATCCATTAATATAAATAAAAAGAACCGAATATTGGGTTACATTTTTAGCAAATTTTTATTTCTCAACGAAATAAAATTCTATTCAAATATTTTTATATTTTATTAGCCAAACAATTTGCATAAGTAGATTGAATACATTGCCATTAACTTACTTTTGTCTTAGTCTTAAATAAACAGAACTTATGAAAGAAGTACACTTTTATAATGTGCTCAAGTACAACTACAGTGCAGTAATTCATTTATACATATTTCGCATGTATTGCGCCTAATCTGGTAGACATGCAATTCAAATATAGTATAGGAATATATGGAATATGCATTGAGAATAAGTGCCTTATTTTACATAAGTTTTCTATACCTTTATCTTTAGGCGAAATTGATGGTGAAGGTGAAGCAGGTGTTATGTCATGTGCTGATCCCAATGATGGATCGCTAATGACAGATATGCTCTGCTCTGTAGTTGCCATATCACTGAAGAAAAAACCAAATATTAGCGACGGATAGAAATATTTTCACTCATATTATAGTTTAACTAATCTATTGGATTCAAGCATTGGATTGCGTGCAGATTCGCCAATCCATTCCATTCCTATTTATTCTTACATCTCATCCGACACACGGAAAGACACAAAAATGAGAATAAGAAATGGAAAAAAGATAGAGAACTAAAAAGTATAAAACAGTAAAATGATATATATTTTTTGGTTAATACTCTAAGTGCTCGGCTCTCATCACTCTATGTCGAGTGCAATGTGTATCTAATAGATCAAAATGTGATGACTTTACTATGACCTGTCGGGCCAACACATCACTGCACTCGCGACACAAGGGATAAGAGGGAAGAAAATAAAATTTTGATCATTTCTATGTTTATTACATCAAGTATTTGAACAATTTATCATTAAAATTAAGCTTAAACTTATTGAACTAATTCCCAAATCATTCATTGGATTACTTTTCTCTACAAATTCCTAAATAAATAAATTTCAGTAATTTATTGATGAAATTAGATTACTTAATGAGGAATATATTGTATTATTCCTGTTTGATTGTAAACTGGACTCTATCTACTACAGTATATATGAACAATAATGCGGAACAAACATAAACTTCATTACAAATCAAGTTGAGAAGCCGGTTGTCATATCTCTTCAACCCTAACAATGTCTCTAATTTAAGATTTGGTGTTAACTGAAGAGTAGCACAAAATTTAATATCTCGATCAAACATAAGTTGCCGTAAGAGATGTGTCGTTTGGGTCGTTCATCACTTTCTACCCAATGTTTAATCACAACCTCAGCTATTGATAGTTTGGACGAAAGCATAGAAAAGCTATGCTTTGCCTCAAACTCACACTCAGATTGAGATGAAGTGATGCAGTCATGGCTTTATTGATAGCATTATTAATGCCTTTACTCGCAATTCAATTTGCAAACAAATAACAAAATTACCGATTTTTACGCAAACAAAATCTTTTTACCTTAAAATAAATTTGAATAAAGTATTTGCAACTATTTCTCACTATTTCGACTAGTTTTTGTCAAATCTATTTAAAATATATTTAGAAATTTGAATATTTTATGCATTTTTCAAATAATTTATAATAAATTTAATAAAAGAATCGAATCAAACAAAAGAATTTTTCATATATTATGTGAATTGATATGTTTTTATTAAGAGAAATAGTTTAGAATTAATGAGAATTTAGTGAAATCTTGTCGCTTAGAAGAAAGAATTTCCATTAGAATTAATAAAACAGAGTCTAAGTCTTGATTATAATTTATTGTATATTTAAAATAAAATACTAAATAAGAGTTTAGTAATAGTGTATAAAAGCAAATCTAATGAATCAAATAAGACTTACTTTGTTTGGAAAGGCGAGTCTTCCTCATCGTATGCCTCCTCTTCGGCGTCCTCGACATCGGAAGCCTTGTCCGGCAACATCATGGCAACGGTGTCGTGATGCCATACTAGCACAGGGAGACACAAATTCGCATCAGATCATCAATCCCAGCACATATTTGTTTCGAAACTAATCCGATTACTGTTTTCTTTCTAATCATTCTATTCTTAGTTTCTCATCTATTTACTAAATACTCATTTTCTAAAAATAAACCGAAAAAATCATCTTGCTACTAATTTAGGGATGTGCAAGGTCCGTCAGGTCAGGGGGTCAAGGGGTAGGAAAATTGGCGACTATTTCAGATTTTTGCCTGAAGGGGGAGATCTAGAGTAGAGTTTTTTCAAAAAGTCGTTATTTAGCCTAAAACGCGTTTTAAACGCTATTTGCTATTTTGCCCCTAAATTGAGGCTATATTTAACTGAATTTAGACTAAAACTAGTCTATTAACTATATAATCTAAATTTAGTTAATTTAACCCCAATTTAGCCATAAATTACGTCATTTTTCTTTAAATAAACGAAAAGACATCAATTTTTTGGAAAAATCTCCAAAAAATAAAGTATTTTCGAAAAAAAAAATTTAGGAGGGTACATGACTTTTCGCGTCTGGGGAGGGGGTTATTTTTTTTGTCTCTAGGGGTATTTTTCCATGACCTCCTTGCACATTCCTACTGCTAATTAATTCATTGGTCAATTTTAATTAAATTTTTATTTTCAAGCTTGGTTAACTTTTGATTAAATTAAATATTAAGCTTAGATATCAAATATTTTAAAACTGATATAACTAATGAATAATTTTGATAATTCTTTAATGAATTAAAACGTATAAATAACGTAATATTAAAAAAAATTTAACTAATTCAGCAGGTATGATTTGAGTTAAATAAATTGAGTGGGTTTATAATTTCAAAAATTAGTTTTTATAATAAATAACCCTATTTATAAATCATAATATTTCAAAAATCTACAGAATTTAAATTATTTTAAGTCAAATGCTTTAATTTAAATGATTAACGTTTATAAAGATTTATGTATTTTTATTATATCTATTGACTTAAAAATATATTATTGTTGTTGTATTCATATTATTAATATCTATAGTATGTACAACAGTTACCAAACCATATGGCAATACATTTTACTGTACAGTTGTCTGTATTTTGGAACTCATAAATAATAGTTAATTGATTGCCATTACTTATAAGCTGTAAATTCTCAACAATAGCTTTAAAAAAATGGTATAGTTGAAAACTTTTGCGTATTATCTACAATAAAATTATTGCTAATATTAGTAATATTTGATGTATAATAGATATGCAAAACATATTTTAATTTAATAGTTAATTTAAAAAGATTGTCAGTACTTAGCAAAATATTATAGTTTTTAAATATCATTTTAATCGTGATAAAACTATATAATATTCAGGAATGTCGACGGGTGGATCAACCTAAAATCCCCCTGACATAGGAAATTTTGAAAAATCCCCCTGGCTGTCGCGAGAAATACCTTCTCCTAAAAAATTGCCCCTCCTAAAAATTTTTTAGGTTATTTTTAGTTAATTTTTTTACTTTTTTGTTCTAAATCCGGTTTAAATCGAGTTAAATTAACTAAATTTAGTTGAATTTAAACTAAATCCGTCTAAATTCGGTCAAATTTGGTTAAATTAGCGTTTTAACGCCAAAAAATGGCCGCCATGACACTTTTTGAAGCCAACCCTTCCCGATCCCCCCTCCCTAGGATTTAGGCCAAAATTTTTTGGCTCATATCCTATTTGATCCCCCATTGCTTGGCCGACCTTCGACATCCCTGATAATATTGCTATAAAATATTTTTTTTAATATAATCAAAA
>JAQIYC010000269.1:0-15957 GCA_034699545.1 Porobelba spinosa
ATGCGTAAAAACCTATTAAGAGATAGAATTTTTAACTGTAAATTTAGAATTACTAAATTTAAAAAATCTGAAAAAATAATTTTAAATAATCTAGCTAATTTACTGCCTGAATATTTATTTAAAATAGTAGATTCAATTACTTTTAAAAGAGCAGAAAAACTAAAAATAATTAAAAAATCTAAACTTAAAAATAAATTAAAAATATTATTAAAAAATAAAAATATAATAAATGTAAATAATAATGCTAATAATGTGTCAACTGATTGGGTAATTAATTTATCAAGTAAGATTTTAAATCAGCATGAAATTAATTTATTAAAATTAGGTCCTAATTTTCAAATAAATAAAAATTTTGCCGATAACGAAAAAATAATAGCTAGTATAGAATATGCTTTAAAATATAATAATGAGGATAATATAACTAAAGAATGTATTAGAAATGATATAGTAAGTTGTATTAAACAAAATACTTTTGTAAAAAATAATTTAAGTAATTTTGACAAAAAAGCTTTAATTAGTTTAAAAAATGATAAAAATATAATCATAACATATGCAGACAAGGGCAATAAAACTGTAGTAATGAATAAAACAGATTATGTTAACAAAATAGAAAATTGCCTTAAAGATCAAAATGTATATAAAATTATTAAAAAAGATAAAACTGAAAGTATTGCAAGGAAATTATTAGAAAATTTAAAAATATTAAAAAATTCAAAATTAATAGATTTAAAAACATATTTTTCTGTTAAACCTGAAAATTATTCTTGTATTATTATTTATGGTTTAGTAAAAATACATAAAATTGACAAACCAATAAGAATAATATTTTCATATATTAAACATCCTGGCTCAAAACTAGCAAAATATTTAGCAAATATAATTAAAGATATAATTAGAATTTGCCCAAATACTTTACAAAACTCTGCAGAATTTGTTAATTATATTAAAAATAAATATATAAATAATGATGAAATTATGGTCTCATTTGATGTTAATAACTTGTTTACTAATGTACCAGTTGAATTGGTATTAGAAATAGTATATGCTAGATTAAAAAATGATAAAAATTTAAAAGATAAAACTGATTTGAAACCAAAAAATATTTATAATTTATTGCAATTTTTAACAAATAGTAATACATTTTGTTTTAATAATGTATATTATGAGCAAGTTAGTGGTCTACCGATGGGGTCAAATTTAAGCCCAATATTAGCTGAACTACTAATGCAATATTTCTTTAATAAAGCAATTCAAACATTTATAAATCCACCCAGAATACTTAAGTGGTTTGTAGACGAGACATTCGTTGTAATTCAAAAAATTTATTTTAATCAATTTTATAATTATATAAATAACCTAGGACCAGAATTTAACCAAATTAAATTTACAATGGAAAAAGAAATAAATAATAGTTTAGCATTTTTAGATATATTAATTACAAAATATAATAACAAATTTGAATGCAGAGTTTACCGAAACCCTCCACACTCTAATCGCTACCTCAATTTTAATTCCTCTCATCCTATAAATTCTGAATTAAATTATATTAAAAATATTTTAGAATTAAACAATTATCCTTATAGATTAATCGAAAATGTGTTTAATAAAACTAAATCAAAATTTTCATATCAGAATTCAGAAAAAGTTTGTACAGAAGAAATAGAAAAATTTAAAACGTTAGTTATGCCCTATTTTAAAAATAAAAGCGAAAAAATACAAAATATAATGAGAAAATATAAATATAGATGTGCTTTTAAATGCGGCAAAAGTTTAAAATCAGCTTTAAATAATAAACATGGTAGTTATTTAGATAATTCTAATGTAGTTTATAAAATAAGCTGTCATTGTGGGGCCGTATATATTGGGGAAACTATGAGACAATTAAAAGTTAGATTAAATGAACATAAAAAAGCATTATTATATAACAATTTTAACTCAAATGTTGCGGAACATGCCTTTACATGTAAAAATAATATTGATTGGAATAATGCAGAAATCATACATTTTGAAAATAATTCATTTAAAAGAAAATTATTAGAAAGTATTGCAATTCAAAAATCAAAATATGCAAAAACTCAATTAATGAATAAACAACAAAGTTTAGCTAGCTCATTGCCCAATCAATATAAACCAATAATTATAAATCGACATAAAGTGTAACACAAACAAAATGCCGGTGAAAACCGGCGTTTTGTTTGTGAGTTATGTCTTATGAACAAAATTGTTAAGTGAAACTTGTAATGTAAATAATTAAACTATGTAATTTTAAACTTTATTGCTGTCCGGGCTTTGGAACCACCATATCCTCTCCTCATCTCAACTGCACCCGTGCCTGCACTCACCAAAACTTAGGCATTCAGTTGCAAACATTGATTTGCAAAACATCTAAACTTTTAATCAATAAGTCTAACCATCGGTTAGCGCAAAGTCGAACGTTCTGAGGATGGGGGGCTGAAAACGCCTCCCGAAACGCGTTAACGGCCTCTGAAAAGCGGTCTTAATTATAAAGTTGTGATTAAATCAAAATTAGTGACAAAATGAATTCAAATATAAGTTTTTTGTTTCAAATAATTTTTACCTTTAATTTCAGAGGTATTAACATACTAATTTTAATTCTTGTTTACCCCTGGACCCCCCTGACCTGACGGACTTTGCACATCCCTACAATAGTATAAATGAAAATTTGAATTTTCGTGGACAAACAAAATATTTCTATGCAAGCATAAATAGCGTAATAGCGCGAAAATTAAATCGGAATTTTGCCATTTTCTTTTTTGGCTCAATTTCTATCCAAACATTTTAAAAATAATTTTGCTTTAAAATTAAGGCATTTATTCTCCTCCGGACCTCTCTTGACTTGACTTACTTCGACTAACGGTTTATTAAATTTATACTTTTAAATTTTGTTAAATATAAAATTGTTACTTTATATTCAATTTATTAGCTTGTCAAACTTTCACAATAGTAGTTTTTTAAATTTAAAACCGTATTAATATATTAATATTTTTTAATTAAAATAATATTATTTTATATTTAAATATAATGTTAATTAACAAAAATAAATTAACAAAAATTTTAAAATTAGTCAAAAATTTATTAAATTTTTAGCATTTCATAAAAATGTTAAAATTTATACAAATCAGTATAAAAAAGAAATTAATAATATAACTCAAAAGAGCGAATGAGAACATATCGTAATTTAAATGAAATTATTTTTATATAAAATCAATTGATGAGAATTTTACAAAAATGAAATGTATTTGTTATATGAAATAAAAAATGTAGAAAATATTACTCGTTTTAAGGCAGTCAGTAGTACAGAGTATATAATTAACACCGGGTATTAATTCACCCAAAATGTAAATCTGATATTGAGTAACAGTTTGTATGGATTATGATTTGGCCAACTCTGGGTACAAATGATTGTTTGGCACAAATGCGAGTAATTAAGCGATAATTGGCTGTAAATGTTTGATAAGAAGTTATTAAATATTTATCCAATTATTGCCATTCATTTGGGTTTTCGGAAGTATCTCAGAACCAGATATCCCATCAATCGAAATGCGACCAAAAATAGAATTAATACTATTGTGTTAAACCATATCGGAAAGGGTTCCAAACCCTCATTCATAGTATCCAAATGTAGGCTTAGCTCCGAATACGGAATTGTTTTCAAAACTTTATTCATTGATAAATCGGTTAAATTCTGTTTACAGGAATCGAATCGCGATATCTGTGTTGAACACCTGAATGGAGAAAAAGGTTGGGTTAGGGACTGACAGAAGGTGTAGCAGTTTAGGTAACGTCTAGTAAAAGAAAGACTAACTCGACTGGTGGTCCGTTGAAGAACTCAACCATTTGCATATTCAAGAAGGCGTAGTAAACCATCGAACAGTAGCGCAACCACGACAGCCACACAGGCATTGTGGCCGAGTAGTAGCCGGCGAACAGCATTGTCGACAAGGAATACAGCGCCGATAGAGTTACAGACACTTCCAGATCAGTACAGGAGGCGCCGATGAATAGACCAACACTTTGAGCACAAACTGTGGAGAGTATGAGGAAAGCCCACAAAGAAAGGAATGTCGATGTGTTTGAAGAGCCCAGCATTGGGTACGATATGACAAAGAATACTGACGGAAGTGTTATTGTCAACGGAAGTTCGCCTATCATTTTAGCGATATAGTAGGAGGAGAGGCGATACGCACCCGACGATCGCTCTTTGTTTATGACTTCTCTTTCTGAAGGGAATGATATGAGAGCCCCGAACAGTGCGAATAACATCCAATACGTTGTGGCTGTCGATGGAGTAGTAATTATTGTAAGAATTAGTAAAACCAGAAAACAATTGACATCTCTATAACAGTCATCACTAAACAACTTACTGAAGAACATCCAACCCCTGATGTCGTTCAAAGTGTCTTCAGTTCTGATCACTTGAAACCATATAAGTCCGGCCACTACTGCCAGAGCTATGGTTTGAATCCAATTAAGTTTAGAAAGCATTCGATTTCGGGCCTCAAAAAAGTTTCGTTTCGTCAGAACCTTGAGTTGAGTCCAGAACCCCGTCGGCCACTTCTGGCCCCCCGTCGACGGCGAGTATAGGTTTACGCAAATGTCGTCATTGTATGAACAGTTTGACGAGAAGGTAGAGGTTGAGCAGCGGTCAGTTTCAGACCAGGAAGACCTGCCCGAGTCGTCGTCGCAAACCATCTTATCGTAAACTCTTTGCAAACTCTTCTCGTCTTCAATCACGACATCAATTAATTCCATAGACTTTAGGTTCGGGTGATTGTCAACTAATTTATGAGATTCGGAACAACTGCTGTCTTCTCTATAGGAACTATGTGTGAGAACTGTGTCGTCTTCGGTGTCTTCATTGGGAGACTTCGGCAACACTTTGGCCGCATTAATGATCTTCTCCTGAAGTGATGGGTTCTTAACCTTTTCCATCACAAAGTCTGCCGGATTGTAGTGCGAACTGATCTCCAGACCTATGCCACTGAAGAACGGAACGACTGCCGACACATTCCCGAAATAGGCCAGTCGTCCGCAACATAACAGCAATAACTTGTCGATCATATAAAACATCTGAGACGAGGGCTGATGGATGGTCGCCACCACTGTCTTCTTCTCCTTCACCGCATAGTCTTTCAGTGTTTGCATAAGACTATGGGCTGTACTCGAGTCCAGACCAGAAGTTGGCTCCTATTTGTGTCAATTGATTAGTCATCGCTTGATTGCAAACTAATGCATTGATTTGAAACTCACGTCAATTAACAATATGTTGGGATTTGTAAGCAATTCACACGCAATGTTGGCCCTCTTCTTCTCACCCCCCGATAACCCCCTTTTCATCATATCTCCAATTACTAAATTGCAAAAACAATAAACAATAAAACAATTTCTAACAATTAGTCAAATCAAAACTTACTCGTGTCCTGACAGTGCCTCAGGTCGAGGACGTCTATTATTTTTTCGACATGACTTGTCTTTTCACTAGAGCTCATAGAGTCGGGAAGCCTGAGCTGAGCCGTATACTGCAAACCAGATCCAATTAGAAATTAAACATTACTTTAACGTTATTTTGGCAAAAGTTTTACGAGTATTAAAAGAATTACAAATATTATAATTCACTTAAACTAAATTCTATCAAACTATTCACATATTTGGCACAAATTACATGATTTATTTAAAGCAAAAGTGATTTGTGGTCTTAATCCTAATCTTGCTCTAATTTCCTCAACTTGTCATCTCTTTGTTTTTCTATTCTTTAAATTATTTATTTATTTATTATTATTATTATTTATAAAATTGGGGAAAAGACAAAAAGAAAATATAGCTTTAGCCTAAATACCAATCGTTAATTTGAAATTTTTATTTCAAAACTTTATGAAATTTTTACTTTTTTACATTTAATGTAAAATAAAAAAATGACCTCAGAAAAGGTGCAGGGAAGGATATAAATTCTTTATGAGAGTACCCACCTTTGATTCGACTTAATATAAGAATAAAGCACTTAAAACAACGAATTTGCTTAAAATTGTTTCAAAACTTTTTCTTAGGATTTAGTGTAACAGTGTGACCCCCGCCCCCTCTCCCTCCTCCATGCAAAGTTATAGTTTAATCAAAATTTAAGAATTTAAGTTTTATATTTGTTTTTATTTATTAATTAAATATTAGAACGTATTAATTTGTACAAGTATAAATCTTATTTAATGCATGCTATCTTTATCGAAAATAAGTTGTCTGACAACTAGACAATTATGCAATAGTAAACGAAAAATCAAATGTGATTAAAACTAAATGTTGACTATATAACTATAATCTATACATCTATACATATAAACATGTTTATATTTAATTGAAAGTTACGCTAAAGTTTGTGATGATTTAGCGGAAATGCAAAGTTTGAATTAGAACTCCGTTTCACCTGTTTATGAGTTCTGTGTTAAGCAAATATACAGTACTTTAGTATTTGACGAATAAATACACAAATAATAATTAAATAAATTTTTAGGCTAAAGAAATCGGTATAAACTTGTTGTCTGATTGCGATAAAAGCAATTGAGGGAACACTGGATCTGATTGATTAAATTAATTCAGTGAACTCGGTTTGGTGTTGTGTGCAAAACCAGTCAATTGCATAAATCAAATCATCTTTTGATTTATTGGCAATTTTAACGATTTTATAGATTTTTTTTAAACCCTAAATCAAATTTTTGAACAATTTTTTAGTTCATCACAAATTAAATTCAAAAATATTTATTTATTTAATTTTATTAAAGAGTATTTTAATTGGAACTAAAAATTCAACTAAACTATTACTTAAAGGCATGTATTTAAAAAAAATTAACTAAAAAGAACAGATAATTGCAGATAAATTGTTATACATTTTTATATTAAATACTTGTGAACTAATGGTTGACATTAAGCTATTTTTTATTGGTTTTTAGAATAGAATTAAATCTATAATATCCGATAGAAATGTATAGCTTTCGAGGTTAATATAAAAAATAATCCAGTCTCATTTCTTGTTGAGTATGTTAATTACATTAAAATTGACGTAAAATTGCTTCACAATACTTAAAAAAGTATTTATTGCAAATAGTTTTCTAATCGTTTTTAAACTCATTAGTGGCGATAGTAAATAGCATTAGTTTTTAGATTCAAAAAGAGGTAATACTTTCTCAGACTTTGGATTTCTTAACAAAAGACGCACTTTTGGGTTCAGAACCCAAATCCCACTTTCATTCGTTCATTCGTTTCGCAATTCATTCAATTCAATGCATTTAAAGCAACTCTAGGTTTGCATTCATAAGCCAAAGCCAATCCTATTTTCAGTACTCTTTAAATCGTGTTTAGAGTTTGATTAGTGTTAGAGACCCAAAACGGGCCGGACTGGGCCCACAACAATAAATCTCAGGCCGGACCGGGCCGTCATGTCAAATATGCCGGGCCGGTCGAGTACACTCGGCCCAAAAATTAATATTATAAATATTAAGTTATAAAATGCTTTAATAAACAAATAAAATAGTTATTTTGTAATATAAAATAATTTGTAAACTCGTGACTGTAATCGCGAGTCGATAAAGCAGTGGTTGGGTCGAAGTTTGAGACAAAAAATTTAATTATTTTTAAATGTTTTTAAATTTTGTGGCAAAAATTTTGACACCAGGAAAAGTCGGCCCGATTAGGGTCTCTAATTTGTGTCGTTATATCTTAATAAGAAATGGCCAAGGGGGATCAATCCACTCCCCCCTAAAGCTGCTCCTAGGTATTCCCCAACCTAAAAAATTGCCGACAGTCTTTGGCAACAGGATTTTTTTTACTTTTTTGGCGCCTTGACGTCCAAAAATGGTTTCCGGTGCTCAAAAAATAGCGGTTTGATGCCCAAAAAATGGCCACGATGACATTTTTTGAATATACCCTGATCTCCCCTAGGATTTTTTTTTTGAAAAAAGTAGCCTATTTGATTCCTCTCCCCCTGAGCTGCCCGATCTTATATAAGTTAATTAATTAAAGTTTAAAATGCCTTTTAATAGATTGAATTAATATAGTATTAATTTATCTTGTACTCTACAATATACTAAAAATAGTTTGCATTGCATTATCAGTAATAATAAAATAGTCGAAAAATAAGAAAGAATTAGAAAATGAAAGCAGAGGTGACTTACAACTAAAGTTTGCCGCAAACTCAGACTCGGGAAGAAGATGTCCTGTTGGAGGACATAACAGATCTTACGTCTCAATTGCTTATTAATAGCCTCTCCATTCAATGTAATGCAACCGCAGGAAGGCTTGAGTCTACCACTTAAAGCGCTCAATAAAGTGGTTTTGCCACTTCCAGACGGTCCCATCACTGCCAATATCTGCCCGGGTTTGGCATAACCACTGATGTCACCTAATATTCTTCGTTCTTGTGCTAACTTAGCGTTCGATGATTTTGATTCAATTGAAACGGATATGTTTTGAAAGACTAACTCTATTGGACGTTGAGTTTGATTTTGATTACATGTCAGATGATTGTGATGACTGTGTTGATTGGGGTGGTTCGGGTGGTTCGGGTGGTTCGGGTGGTTTGAATGGTTCGGGTGTGAGTGGTGATTGTGACTCTGATGGTCCAAAATATGTGTTTTCGCCTCCTCTTCCAACTTCATGTTGAACTGACTCGAAGAGCTGATTCGGGTATTCCGTGATCTAAGCAAAAGTAAGTTTGGTTTAGAACTAGTGCTCAACTGATGACTAGAACTGATGGTTGCTTTGGGTCAAAGAATCAGTGAATGGCAATGAAAGTGGACTCGAGTTCTATATTTATGAAAAGCAAAGCATCAAAAGGTGTAATGCATTGAATGGCAATGAATGGCAATGCCTGGCATTGAGCGAATATGCAAACTCTGACCTACATGTGTGCAAATAGCAAACAAACGCATTTGAATAGGTATTGTGCGCTACAAACCAATTCTGATGGTCTGTTTGCAATGGATGTACGGCCAGGTCATTGCGAGCGGGCACTGACTCCAACTACAAAGCATTCAAGTCTAACAACAGTGTTATGCAAAGTGCCATAAAAAGGGAAAGTTTTTTAGTCAGTTTGTAGGCTAAGCGCCAGCTAATAGAGCTGATAGACTAAGACTAAGTTATAAGTTATAACCAACTTCTAGGCTAAACATCTCCGAACGTAATATTTTATGGCCTTAGGGGTCAAACATTTTCTTTTCACTCGCACTCGCTTTCTCTGAAGTCAATGTCCTGGCACTCAGTTTCAGCTCAAATCAAGCCTCAGGAGTAATAGTGGCCTCCTTTTCACTTTCACCCAAGACTACGCACTTTTATTCGATACCAGTGCCAGAATTGCAGACCACTGTCCACAACAATGCTCTCATAGATTGACTCAAATGCTTTTTCTTTGATTTTTCAAATATTATAATAAATTTGTTTTTCTAAGACTAAGAATTCCAACAAAAGAAAATTTTTGTTTAGTTTCTTTGGTCGCATCGGCTCTGCCTTCACTACAAACTAGTCTTTAAGTTAGAAGTGAGGCAACAGAGGCTACACACCATCCCATCTCTCTCTCTCTCTCTCTCTCCCGGAGAGAGAGAGAGAGAGAGAGAGAGAGAGAAATGCTTGCGGTTCCAACCCTATCTTGAATGCCTTGTGCAATGCTACGCAACCCTATAATATCTAGTGTTAAGAATTTTCCTGCAAAAGTCATTTGGTTTAAATTAGATTTGAAATTCTTTTGAGTTTTTCGTTTTGCTTGAGTGTTAAGCAATTTTAGAAATATTTTGAACTAAAATCAAGTCTTTTGGCTTAAATTATATAAATATTTAAATAACAATTTATAACATTTATAGGAATATTGATTTGAAATTAAATTTAAATTTCATTCTTGTTGAATGTGTAAAAAGTTAATATAAATGAAAATCAATTTATGATTTTTTAAAAACTGATTTAAATTTAAAGTGATTTAAATGTTTGTAAATATTTTCCCCAAAATTTATTTACAATCTGATAAATAAATTACTTAAAATTTCAAATAATTATTTGGAATAAGTGTTGAGTATCTGCGAGTCTTAGTTATGTGCCTTTGGTTAGAGCAGTTAGCTTTAGAACTGTGCAGAGTATTGCAAAACTGAGCAGTGAATAGAGTGAGAAGTGAGAGAAGGGAGAGAGAGAGATGGGAGAGAGAGAGAGGAGAGAGAGAGAAAGGGAGGGAGAGAGCGAGAATTAGCAGTTGCAGCAACGTATGAATGCTGTACTGCTGTACAGCACATGAGTATATTGTATGAGAGTATCTGAGTGTCACTATATTGAGTAACAGAAGTGCACGTGTATTGAATTGCATACCAGAGTGACGGTCATCGACCCTTTGCAGCGAAAGGGAAAGTAATGGGACTGTCATTCGGAATATAATGGCAATAATAGCATACATTTGACGTAACAGAGACTCGACTATTGAGAGAACATATCAATAGAATATTGCTTTCATTCACAATGTACTCAATCGGACATAAAAGCTGTACTGAAAGGAAAATAGGTGAAGGACTTGCTCTGGAATAGGGCTCAACCATTCGAACCCAATGTTAGGCTGAGAGCTGTGTCTTCGGTACCATTGACTGATGACGAGAATTCTGAGAATTGGCAAAAGACTAAGAAAAGTGCAGTTAGTGTTGAGGGGAGTGTAGACTAAGTTAGTTCTCTATTCCCTTCCTCTCCGAACTCAGATATATTTACGAATGTATTTGTGAATAACATTGAATCAGATGTTCACACAATCGCACAAATCGTTAGTTTAGGTAAAAATGAATTAACGAATAGTTTTATTAACAAAATAGTCGAATATATGTTCAGCATTTGAGCCCATTTGAGCGTAAAATTGTAACACTAGACAAACGGGGTAGTGGGTATGGCAGGTTGTGCCAGTGCTAGTGCCAGTGCCAGTGCTAGTGCCCAGAGATACTGTACAGATACTGTAGTCACTGATCCAGTGTTGGGCATGTATGCAGTGTTGGGCAATGGTATAACTTGTCGTATAAGTTGGCGCAAAGTGGTTGCAAAGTGGGAGTAACTCGTAAAACAAGACTCTAAAGGCGTTAATCCCCTCATGAAATGGTTTGCAAATACTTATCAAACTCTGGCCAACAAACATATTTGTGACACTTCTTCCAGTGCACACAAGACATTAACTGCACATCCAGTCAATTGCAGAGCAGCATAGGCTATAGCTGCCCGAGCACTCACTTCGCATTACTTCGCAATTAATGTATTGTTTAAAAAAAATTTGATTTGATTTTATTGATTTGAGTCATACCTAGACTTTGAGGTAACGGAGAAGTACTCGTCGCCCAAAATAAATAAATCTCTCAAAATAATCATAATTTAGCCGTTCCTACAAAATATAACTTCTGACAACTGTCCGCAGATATCAATTGTCGCCAAATAGAGTATAAGAGATGAGCTTTGAATCAAAGCTAATAATTATTGATATCGTTATCGAAAAGCGTTTCATGAATTGCACTTTTGTTCGCAAATACAAGAATCAAGTCATTAGATTCAAAACACTTGAACACTTGTGCCACAAGTTGTCAATCGCTTTACAACTTTTATTGCTTTCTTTCGATTAAATATTTCACTTTTGATCAGAACTGAACGCAAAAGTCAGACTAAAAACAGAATTTAACTTTATTTCGACAAATCAACAAACATTTAATTAATTAAAGCCGAGTTATACTAAAAACACTTATATATCAAAACACTGACCAGTATTACCGAAGGAAAGAGTACACAAAAAGCAATTAAAGGTTTTGAGACAAAGTCTAAACATGTTATGTGATGTGACTTAATGTTCAATACATTCAACCGAGTAATGCGCTCTCAGATGTAGAACTTGCTTTGCGCAGTCGGTTCTGCACCAGCTCTGCATAGTTCTGCTCAGCTATAACTCAATTCTATTATGTAATCAGTATTTCAGTATTGGTAGTCGTGTTCGTGATTTAACTCTAACTCATACTCCAAACTCTGGCTCTCTATAGATCCACAGCACTAGATCCTTGTATTCAACACTACAGTATACCATATACCTACCAGCGCACTTGCCTTGCACATCTCTCTCTCTCTCTCTCTCTCTCTCTCTCTCTCTCATAAATAAAATATAGTCTCTTTCGATTGATAATTTGATAACTCATTTTCAGATTTTATGTCATAATACAGTTAATTGCTTTTTAAAATCAAATTAAGTTTTACAATTTATTAGCCTTTAGAGTAAATTATAAATTTTAAATATAATAAAAATATTGACAAAGAAAATCGACAAAATGCTAGACCGGATGCCGACATTTGGTTAAATATTGTAAAATTGTCAAAAGTTTAAACTATAAAGAATTAATTGAAATGTTTAGAAGAGAGGGTCAAAGCATTACATAAGTGGCAGATAATAAAATGAATTAAATAAATAATAGCATTACCTCTTACCTCACAAATGATTCTTCTTATCTCTTGGATCTCTTAGATCTCTTGTGCTGTTTCCCAAAAAGTTTAAACTTAGTTTTTCTTTAAATTTTAACCACTTTTTCAAAAAAACATATTCAAAGTAAAGTTAACATAAGATGAGCCAAATTGGCGGAATTGTGTGCTTGGGATGAATGCACCAAAAGTGGAAATATTTAGAGGAAAAAAGAATAGTTGATTCGATGAGACAATAGATTGGCAACAAATCATTGAGCGATTGGAAAAACTTTGTAAACTTGACATAACATAACATTAAGCATAACTGCATTACTACACAAAGTTGTGAACATTGTTGACTGATCACTGGTTGGGAGGCATACATACATACACAGAGAGCGATGGGAGCCGAGAGTTGGCAGTGGCAGTGGTAGCGAGTGGTATGTTATGGCATTGCAATAGCTATGAGGTGTTAGTTTGGTGTTGGGGGCGAAGATGTGTTTGTGCTCTCGAGAAGTGTTCGAAAGATGATTCAAAAATGAGGCAAAGATTCAGAGATTTAGCTGCAGGACAGGCCTTGAAAACTCAGAACTTGGTCAGAGCAGTGTTGCAGTGTTGCAGTGTTGCAGTCTTGCTCTCTCGCTCTCTCGCTCTCCTGCTCTCTCGCTCTCTCGCTCTCCTGCTCTCTCGCAGTGTTGATGCTTTGAATGGAGTAGAGTCGCAATGGAGTCATTGAACTCTGGGCAGTGGCGTATGCCGGCCACACATACCGTCTCAGCACTAATTACGACTAACACAGTAATGCTCTCACCTGTGACTTCCAATTACTGCCACTCGGCTCGAGGCTCGAGAAGCCGGAAAACTGATTGGCGCTGTGCTCGGGCTCCGCCACAGAACCAGTGCAGACAAGAAGAGCGAGAAGTGCGAGAACTGCCACCAAAGACCGATCTCAGTAACTCCGTGACCTTCAAATTGGGGCTAAAGAACTCACACAACACTACAAAGAATGATATTATATCACTATATCTGTGACTATATTATAACAAATCGATTCATAACTTATTTTACATTTTAATACATAATACAAATTAGAGTTTAATACGAGTTTGCATTGAGAGGTTTGAAGAACAGCATAACTGCATTATACCATAGGATAGGATTGTGTTGAAGCAAAGTATTGTCAAAGTGTTTATTAGCTGATCCTTTCCTTCCTTGTTGTTTGAATGCGGATAATATCCCAATATTTATAAAGTTGTAATACTCTGTAGCGCCTGTATTGTGAGAAATCAAGTGCACTGAACTTGTATGAAGTGCCATATCTTATCCGATAAATCATATGAAGCATCTCTTCGTACTTCAATACATATCAACTGTAATACTATTATAGCATAACTAATAACTTTGTTTTCTTAGTCTAATCCGATAGGAAGCAAAGCCAAGAATAAAATGGGACAATGATTCCAATGAATGCCAGCTTTGCCTCTACTTAGCCTTTACTGTATTTCACATTATATCGACTCATATCTTATACATTATTGTATAATAATTTACAGTTACTTTACAATAACACACAATGCGCTGTCTTTCAACAAAATTTTGAATTTTAAACAATACTTAACTAAAATCCATATATTTTAAAAATCATTGTCAATGTTAAACTAAATTAGCATTTTTGCTGCATTTCAATCAATTGCAACAACTATTGCATTGAGCCTTAGGTAAGAATGCCTGCAAACGAATAGCTAACGAGGTTTCCACTGCAACACATAATAAGTGCTCTTTAACCGGAAGTTTGGCTCTTCTTCTTCATACGAAATGCAAGTTCGTTGAACTCCTTGGGTTGGCTCGGTTTGCAAGCAGTGATGCTTTAATTGATCTGACCGAGTGCCGCACATTCTGGCCCGAATCACAATCAATTTATTACTACAAACTTGACCTATCATTGTTGAACTCGCACTACAGTTACTCTAACTGGCATTTTCGCTCTAATCACAAGTAGTTATTATTTTCTTTTCTTCTTTTTTTCCTAAACCAAATCTAAGCCATAGTTTTGATTCAAATAATTGAAATATAAAAAATAAATATTAAATTTTTTAAATTGTTATTATATATCAAAATAAATTAAATCAATAATAAAAAGATTTTTAACCCGTTATATGTGGTGGAGTAGGTATACCGTTTACTCTCCATACTTTATTTAATATAAATATTACATAAAATAAAAAATATTTGGAAAAATTAGCTGTTATGATCAGGCAGAAAAAAGACAGTCTGGCAGTAAATTTACTTGCATTTACTCATTTTACTGTATTTTTATTTACGTTTTCAATGGCAACATAATAGTTTTTATATACCTGTATTATACAAAAAAATCTTTAAATTTCTTAATTACAGTTAAAAATATAATATGAAAATTTTAAAATAAATTTCCTTATACAGTATATCCTTTATATAACATATCAATAGTAGCCAAATGTAATTTCGTTTTGACCAACTATACACGATTGAGTTCTTTAATTTTTTAATGTTTTTACAAAGATTACTTTCAACCATTGTTTCCATTTCTGGTGGACTAGATTTTGGTAAATTTGTCAGCCATAGCCGTTCGACCGAAATCTGTCAAACCATTCATGACGTTGACCGACACTTATTAGTTACCATAAATGTGACCAATGTATATTTCGGTTTCTGTGACTTTTGATTTCTGACAATAATTATCCAACATACAATGTTTTATGTGAGATCTACAGAGAATGTGTTATGTAAACAATGTTAAATCTTATTGTTTCTATAAATTTAAAAAATTAAATATATACAATTCAAACTGGGAAGTGAAATTAATTTTTAATCAAACGCAAATAATTTTAAAATTTAATTGAAAATTAATTTAAAAAAACAAAATTACATTTGGGTACCCCTGATATTATTCTGAATTATATGATTACATTTCCAAAAATTAATTATTATTTCATATGTGTAATTTTTATTTTAAATATAATATAAATCATATTATCTGTTGTTCCCAATAACTAGACATTTTTCGAAAAAGCTAATGTAAAACTGGACAAAAACTGTATAAAATTTTTTTAACTGAACAAAAACTAGACAAAGAGGACGTCCTTAGTTGGTAAAAAAGCTGTATTTCTGTAAATTCTTTTAATTATAATAAAATCACATGATATTGAAATATAATGTGCAAAAAATATTATTCTACCCCTAATCGATAAAAAGTTATTGGCATTTAAAAAAGTAGTATAAATCGTACAATTCCTTACAGTTCATACAAAATATAACATAATAATTGATATGATATCAACACAAGCATACTAATCACGTTTGTTATTATAATTAGAAACTGTTTAAAGGTATTTGACAAAAAAAAACATTTTTTGTAATTTTAAAATGACAAAATTTACCATTATAAATATATTTTACATTTTGCAAATTTTTTTTATGTTGGCGAAATAGATACAAAATTTTCTTTTTTTTAAACTGTATTAAACAAACACA
>JAQIYC010000270.1:0-15951 GCA_034699545.1 Porobelba spinosa
AATTACGTCAGAACATATTTTTTATTTATTAATTAAACAGTATAATTTATATAACAGAAAATAATTATGAAAAACCGTATTTTCAAAACCAGATATTCAGACAAAATTCAAGCACTGAATGTATTAATAAGATATGTTATGTTTTAAAGATGTTATGAAAGGTTAATAGTATTTGATATTTATTTATCAATTTATTTATTTTTTGCCAAAAAACACATATCAATGTAAAATCTAAAGAAGTTATTACCTGTTTGTGTTTGCATTTTATTTATTTATTTAAATATTTGATATTTTCAAATTTGTAAATATATTTTGCACTGGTAATTGAAATGCAATTCAAATCAATAAATGTTTAAAACAATTTTGTTTTTCTTTATGTTTTCGATTTGCGTATATTATTTGAATATAATTTTTAATCTTAATGTTTGACTGCTATCTGAAAATAAATAACTTTTTTTTGTAAATCCAAACAACACTTGAAGTATAGAAAAAATGTGAATGAAATTGAAATTCAATTCACTTTTCAATTATACAAAAAAATATACAGAAATATAGCCATCAATTGGAAACTGAAATAAAGTTTTCGTTAATATTAATACAAAGTTATAAATAACGATAAGAAATGATTGAAAAAAGTTGAAAATTTCTGTTAAGCCTCACAACTGGTGATCAAAAATTAAACTTAAAAAGAACAAAAAAGCGTAAGAAATAAGAAAAATTAACCAAAAGTTTTGTTAGAGATGCGCAAGATTGATGAAGGAAGGTTAAAATTAGGCAGGGTAAAATGGCGGGTAAAAAAACGAAAAAATTCTAGGGAAAATCAGATGGAAATCAATTCAAAAATTTTATGGCAATCATTTTTAACGTTAAAACATTAATTTAACCGAATTTAAACTTAATTTAGCGTAAATTCAGTTAAATTAACTAAATTTAAACCAAAATTTAAAAGTGAGGGTACCTCAGAGGGAAATAACATGGGTTTATTCGATAACATAGGAAATAGTTATTCGCCCTCTCTCCTTTATACCCTCTTGCGCATTCCTAAGTTTTATAACTTTATATTTTATATACTATTTATTAGGCGATGTGTTTGCGCCAGACCTGCCATTACAGTCAAACGTTATTTATAATCTAATTTTGCAAAAAAACATAATGTTTTTCAAATACACGTCTGAATAGTGAACTAATTATATTTTTTGAAGACTTATTTCGAGTCAAATAATTATATAATTGATGTTTAATTTAGAGCTTAAGATATAAACCAATCAATTATCGGAAAATGTCTTTATTTTTGTTGAATGAAGTGAAGGCATGACTCGCTTCGGAAATGAGATTAAGTTTACGCCGAATACGAGCTCTCAATGAAATATTTTTTACTTCAAATACACATTTTTGTGTAAACTTTTATATGAGAGATAAAAACCATTTTTTAAAAGATTAAATCTTGATTCAAATCAATCTTTTATTTTATTTGTTAATTATTCAAATAAATGACAACTTTTTTGATCAAAAGTATAAAATGTTTTTCTACACATAAATAAAAACCGGAAACATATTATAATAAGCGTATAGTTAGAGTCAAAAACTTTTTTTAAACTCATCCACTTAATGCATAAAACTTTTAAATAAACTTTAAATTTGAATATTTTCTTTTTTTTGAAGGTTTTTTGCTTGTGCATCTTGACCTAGGATTTAATTTAAGATTAAATCGACTACACTATACATTTGAACGTAATTTATTAAAATACTTATTAAAATAATTAAAAAAACGAAAAAAAAACAAAAAACTTTTAAATACCTCCCACTTAACCTACAATTTTGGTACAAAACCACAAACCAAGTACAAATTTTTATATAACATTTAGTACATTCTGTACCGCATAACTCGAAATGTTGTTTTCGCAAAAAACATATTTTAATTCAAGAAATGTAATCTAAATGTTTGAAAATAAGTGATAAATTCATATTCAATTAACTCGAGTTAAAAAAAAGAGCAAATATTTGTTGAAATTTATTTTTACTCTTAATAAGCGATAAGAATCTCGAAAATAAATTTTTAAATAAAAAAATTATATATTAATTAATTTGAAAACAAAATATTTGATTTAGAAAAAACAAGCATGCACAGTTTTTGCATAGGGAAGGGTAGAGGCGAGAACTGGCGGTAATTTTGTTTTTCGTTGTGTTTTTACTACATTTAGTCTTCTATTTGTGATTATAGGAATAAATTATACGATTTTCACAAAAAAGTTGTCCGAAACAAGTATTGGCACTCACTCTCTAAACCTGATAAATCAAATGATTAATTGTTTGCTTCGATCGTTCAGTCAAATGGAATTAAATAACTGATGGATTCGATTCAGTTTAGAAAATAATTAATTTTAAACTTTATTTCTCTTTTTATAACAAACTTTTTTTTCTGATTCTCGGCTTATCTTAACCTCAATGTATGTATCGCTCGATTATATCTCGAATGTCCAGAGCAAACAAAAAAGACATGAAAATTAAAGCTTTGAAAATATAAACTAATAATAAGACAAACATTAAAAATTGTTTATATTAACGAAGTTTTGCTTAATTAGCAATTCTCTACAGATAACGGACCGGAAATTAAGACAAACAAAAAATTTGATTTTTGTTTTTGATTCGTCGAAAAGCAATGTTTTTTGTGTGAATGCGTCTGATCTTCAGATTTATATATCGAGACATAGCTATGCATTGAATGCATTAAATCTTTTAGACATTTAAAACGACTAACGAAGAGAAGAGAGAATTTGCATTTTGAAGGCGAGGCTAAACTTGTTTGTCTCTCTCATCAGAGATCAGAGAGAGAGAGAGAGAGAGAGAGAGAGAGAGAGAGAGAGAGACTGTAAAAAGTGCAATCAATAGGTTCGGTAACGACTTAATAAATTATCAATTCTATTCAATTGAATTGAATTGTACTTCGACTCCAACTCTGCAATACTTCACTACTTCTAACTCTCCACTGCCGACCGAACTGCACATCCAGTGCCAGTGCCATCCACTCGACTCCGACTCCGGAGTGCAGTGCCAGCGAACGTGACTCTGCGCCGAGTCTTAGTGGTTAGTAATTGCTGCCATCGATGGCTGTTATTAGCATTTTAACGATCCATTGAAAGTATGATCGAAATGCAAACCCAATATATTGAGTGAACGTCTGTTGCGTTTGGTTTGGGGCAGTCGGGGCTGACGGGGCTGTTGGGGCTGTCACTCATTAAATGGATTAGTCTATGCCTTCAAATTGTATTACATTAACGATATAAATGATTCCGAGTTTTCAGATTAGGAATTCTAAACACTTCTAATTATTTTACTTTTTCTTCTCATATCTATTATTAAATGTTAATCGAATGAAGAGTTTTGTAATTCGTTTTAAAATTTTAATTTTTCTGTTTAATATTCGAAGATATGAAACGGTTTCTTAAGTAACTGATAAGTATTTTTCACTTTTTTTATATTTCAAATTATTATGACATTCCCTACCAATTGCTATCAATTTCTCAATCTTTCAATTAAATAAACTTTAAGTAAAAAAATTGTTTTGAATTTTAATTATTAATAAAAAGTTTGTTTTGTATGTATAACATAAGTTCGTTTGATGTTTAATAAAATTTACTTCAGATACAAATTTGTAATGTATTTAAAATACAAACTTATGTATAAATTAGATAAGAATACGGTTTTAGTTCAATTTGAGTGCTGTTTGAGTGTAGTTTCAGTGCAACAGTTGTGAAGCAATTGAAAACTTGAGTCGAAAAACTTGAATTGGCTTTTGTGGTGAAGGGATCCGAACAGAAAACTTATGCCTAATTAGTTGTATGAGTCGACACACCAACGCATTCAACATATTTCTTGCGTTCGATCACTTCCCAACTCTCTCTCTCTCTCTCTCTCTCTCTCTCTCTCTCTCTCTCTCTCTCTCTCTCTCTCTCTCCACAATCTTCTCTATACTCTGAGAACTACTTATTCTTATTCCGAATTGAGTTCTTGAGTTCTATTCCTATAGAGAGGCCCTAAAGGTAGTCGACGTTAGAAACGAAATGTAAAACCATTTTCCAAATGTTGAGCTAATGTTTTAAAAAGCAATTTCTGGGAGTGTTTCGCACCAGTCGTACACATTCTCTACACATTTACAGCATTTTCTGATACGGCGTTCGCTTCGGCCCTAAAACGATGTGAAGACTGAGTGAAGAGAAGAGAACTTATTATTAATTTTGTTTCTCAAATCATTTTTTCTATTATATACATTACTCCGACTATTACTGAAATTAAATCCAGTTATAGAATAATAGAATGGCATTTATTTAATTTGTGGCATGCCATTTATGCCATTTATTCCGAACCATTTAATAATAATCAAATCTACTCGTTATTAAAGTTTTTGCGCTAATACTCACATCGTATCACAGTTTCCATTCAATTGTATAAACTATTTAATAATAAATTGTTTTCTAAGACAAGAGAAAAAAAATTAAAACCGAATTTAAAAGACTTTGTATTATAAGTAAATGTATTTCAAAAATGTAATTTAGTTTTTAATTTATGTATCCCTTTCACAGCTGACAATTGATAACAAAATTAGATACTATTAAAGTGTTCTTAAGAGCTAAACATTTAATAATATGGGAACTGAATAGTGAAAGAGTTGAATAGAATGGGAAATAATTAATTAAAAGTTGGTTTTCGTATTATAACGAGAATCTGAAGAAACGGTAACCGATTTGTGTACTAAACAAGAGTTTATGAGAGAATGTCCACAAATTAACTTTTAAACAAATTAAATGATATTTTTCTTTTCATACATTCAGTCATTCCTTAGGAACTGTGGAGTATAAGAATGAGTCGAAACATAACCTCATTATGTGTTTAGCACTTATTTCGAGGACTTTTAATAATTGGACTATTTATCCAGGATAATTAATCATAATATTGTGTAATCGTTTGCACTCTTTTAGACGACATTTTACTCTTTCATTTGAAAAATTTTCTAAATACACATATTGTGGGAAAAGAATTTTTTAAACAGCTATTTGAGCCAGACTAAATCATTTTAGCTTAGGAAATGACACAAATTTTCTGCCACTTATGTCGCAAATAGTTTATAATTTAAATTAACGTTTATTTGAATAAATGGATTCAGAAATGATATGAATGATTAGATTATGCTATTCTTTTCATGTTTATAAGTTTTTTAATTTAACTTTAATCTTCTCGGGTTAAAAAATTATTGTACTAGTTATTCCAAAAATGAGTTAATCAAAATAAGACGAATTTAATTATTTATTTATTTTTTCCATTTGTTAAATGTGGGAACAAATAGTATATCATTCTTACGCTAAGAGTTATCATAATTTAAATATTGAATTTAATTGACTGTTTTGATTAAAATTATGATACATTTAGTTCAAATCAATTTCACATATCTATACGAATCTATACTATCTATTATATACATGTGTCGAATGTATGGTCGGAATGTGAAACAACAAGAACAAATTTGTTTCTTTTTCTCAATTCAATTTAATTAACTTATTTGATATGTAAGAAATGTACAATTTTTTATTGATATAGAAATCTTAACTAATCATATCATAACAATCATTAATTAAAATTTTAATTGAAATTAAAAAACATAAAACGTTTGTTAAGTAGAAAAAAATCTAAACTAAAAAACCAATCAATGTTTGAGTAAATCGTATAGAGATATAAATTTTCTCATACACTGTACAATATTAATGCAATTAAGTTAATAAGCATTTAATCATAAATTTTCAATTCTCGGTGAACTTTGCAGTGATCTGAAGCACAAAAGTCACAACTAATACGAAATATGTATTTTCTCAACTGAGTCACAGCGTGTTATACAACAATTTAGCATTTTTTTGGGCATATGTTCTGTTTTTTTGTTCGCGATTTTTTTTCTATGAGACCAAAATTTTCTCTTATTCTTTCTCTCACCAGTGTTTTACCAATATATATAAGAATGGCCAAGCTAAAGTTAGGAATGGCAGAGTTATTAAGTCAAGTACATGCAGGCATTACTTGCTAAACACTTAAAATAAGTAAAATTTTGATTTAAATGTTAAGTTAGTTAACGCTAGAAACTGTCGTTTAAATTACTTTAAGACTAATTGTTTATTATTTGCATATAAATGGGTATTTCGAGTAAAAGTGAATTTTTTCTAAACTCTACTTTATGGCCATCTCTGCTCAATAAGTCTAACCTCCTCTTCATTGGACTGTATCAGTGATATACTTAAAGCCAGAATAGGAATCAGTGGAGAACTTCTCGGACTCTGCTGGAGATCATATACTTGTGTCAGGTTAAATTAATGTTTGTTAAACTTTAAGTTTGTAATAGTTTTGATGCCATATGCATAAATTACTGGCTGAACAGCTGAACTGGGAGTTAGGGAGTTAAGTCAATTGCGAGTCGTACTGTAACAGCACATATAAAAACCACTAAACAATTGTTTAGCTATAATACAGTCTCCAAACTCTAATTCAATTGTTTATTCGTTTAATTTATTTTTTAATATTCGTTTAAATGCTTTTCGTGAAAAATAAATTAAACAAATATAGACGACATAACACTTCAATTAAAACCAAAACTACTTTTTATTTTATTAAAACATCATTAATATTAGTTATGATAACAAAAAATGATTATATATTAAACTGTAGTGGATGAAAATTTTTCTTCCCAGCTTAGTTAATGAGTTTATCTTCAACTAACATCTTGTCCTCATTTGCGGCGCTTTGTCTCGACTTTATTATAACAACTATTTTATTTTATTTATTATTAATTCATTTCAATTGTTTTCTTTAATAGTTAAGAAAAATAGTTATTATTTTTTGTTGTGTTTTCTAATGAAGTGAATGAATGACTGAATGAATGAAAGGCACCGAAAGAGCAAAGAAGTTATTAATGCATTTAAAAAGAGCTGTCATTTATTTAATTGGATTAGTTTTTTAAGTTCATATAAGCCAGCAAATGGCAAAAAATAAATAGAAGAAAAAATACGCCAAACAAAAAACTATTTATCCATTTATTTTTATTGCAAAAATCAATAATAAACTTAATTATAATTAAAGGCTGTAATAAATTATGTTTTAGTTTGATTAAACACTATTAAACTTATTTGACTGATATATGTCTGCAAATTAAGCTAAATATAAAATTTTATGTGTTTTTAGTGCACTTCGGGAGTGCTTTCAGATGAGCAGCTATTTTTCGAATTATATTCTAGCTTCATTAATTTACTTTTTTTTATTTTGTTGATTTGTTAGTTTATTTTACTCCCTTTGTAAAATGCACTTGTTTAGTTATTAAAATTTTTGATTTAATTTAAAAGTTCAATTTAAATCGATAAAAAAATTCCGTTTTTTCTTCTTATATATCGATAGTTAAACAAAAAATTCTCTTCCGATAAGAGATTGCTATTCAGTCATCGAATGAAACGTTAATTTTATTGAATTTGATTTAATTCGCAGTCTTTTCTATATTTGAAAACTTTGTATTAAATAAAAAAAAGTTTTTTACTATTGAGTTAAACAAATAATCATTTGCTCTCTTATATCAAATGATTTAAAGCTATAATTCCATTGATTTAATGTATTAATACTATAATAAAATATATTTATTATAAAAATAGTTTCTATATATTTATATCTCTAGTCATTAAATCGGAATTTATATTAGAGTTGATTGAAAGCAATAAAAGATATATTTTTTAACTTTATTTGAAAACTTACTTAAAACAAGAATTCGGATACAATAATAGCCAGAATTTTATGTGTTTTATGAAATTACTGAAACATATAAAATAATTGTATAGATTTGACGCCAAAAATAAGAATTACTTCAATTATGAGACGAAAATAACGTTTACTTAAGACACAAGAATTTAAATGAAATTATAAAAACAAAAATTTGTTCGAAAAAACAATTTTTCGGATTTTTATAACTTATAGTTTATTTTGGGTTTAGCCGTAAAAAGCGAATCAAATCGATTGCATAGACAAACACAAAGAATCGGTTAGTTTTTGATGCGTTTGAAAAATTTTGTGTATTTTTCAATCCATTAAATGGTTTTTTGTGCGAATTCTTATGCGGAAAAACACATGAATTGGAAAGAAAAGAAGAAATAGTTTCGAAAGGAGGAGAAAACGGATACAAATTTTTGTTGAATAGGTATTGAATAAGCATTTGTCTCAATACATAAAAACAGGTATAAATCCATTAATAACAAGTGACTTGAATTGTGTGAAGTGGACAGAAAAAAGTAGACTTTCTATTTGCAAAAGTCTACTCCAGAATAAACAAATTGCGAATCTATATACTCGATAATAGACTGGTATGGATGGGACGGGTGTTTCGGGCCGAGAGAGCTATACAGAGAGCTATAGAATGAAAATATTAGTTTCAATGGATTTAGTGTTACAATCGGTAAGTAAGTTAATATTGCATTACTGTTAGTCACTATTATTCAGTTCACAAAAGTGACGCCAAAACACAATATGACAGTAATAGGCAAATCCTAACAATGCATTGATTTGAATGTTAAGTTCATTTTCGAGCCGATCCACTCTTTTCTATCCATTTTTCAGTTGTTTAGTGCGTTTTTAGGGAAAAGACATCTCAATCAGAGGCGATCGTATCACACGTTTTGAGACTTTTGTATTGAGAGTAACACAAATAGATTGAATCAACTTTTGCGAAAATATTGCTTTTCTATTCAGACCTAATCTATTCAAAGCATAACTTTTGCAATAGGTTTGGGTTACTCTAGACCCACATTGCGAGTGCGAGGGGAGAGAGAGAGAGAGAGAGAGAGAGAGAGAGAGAGAGAGAGAGAGAGAGACAGAGAATCTAGGTATTTAAAGAGAATATCTAGTTAGTTCACATTTAGCCTAAAGATTTTAGACACTATCTTGAAAATCAAATTTATACAAAGTTTTACTATTTAAACAAAATATATTTATTTATGTTTAAAATAAAATTTAAATATAAAACATTAAAACAATTTTTGTTTTACAATTTACAGATATAATTTATTTTATTAAGATTGTTTCTCGCAAGTTTTTCGCCACTCGAATGTGGAGTAGAGTTGGTTATGGTTTAGGCGCACCGATGTGTTGGCCGGGTAGGCGAGGAGTATATCAACCTTTAGTTAACCGCCTGCTGTGGCTAACGATTCCTCTAGTATTTCGAACAACGACTGCCCGACTGTCTGTTAACTTATAATAAGGTGTGTATTGAAGATATATTACCCGCTCTTTAGATCTTATATATCGTTAGAGACCGGAGAAGCGAAACACTTCTCTGCAAACGAAGTGCAGAAAAACATTATTCACTTTCGATAATCAACTCACTATTGATAGACTCACACATCACTGGACGGACGCTCTCTCTCTCGCACTCACTCTCGCAGTAGAGCTTAAGACTACATATCGTTATACAGTTAGCGATAGTCTCTACCGAACAGAGTGTGTGTCAGAAGAAAAAACTTTTTTCAGCTTTCGGTAGCATTTCGTTCAATAGTTTACTCCAATAATCATATTTCGAGTGAAAACGCGTTCATTATATATGGTTTGGCACAAGACTATAGAGAAGTTTATTTTTTTCTCCGAAACTATTTTTTCGGTTTTTTTTCTCTTTCTTTTTTCTTCCCTTTTCTTATTTTTAATATATTCATTGAAAAAAAATAAGATTAAAACATAAATCTTATAAATCAGAAAATTATATATTTATTTCTTAAAACACATAAAAATACTCTTTTTTCTGGCCTTCAGTCGTTTTAGCAAAAAATTTCAATTAATTTTGTGTTGAATAAGAAATTTTTGTCTTTATTTTTGCTGCTTTTCTGGAGGAAATAAATGAATGATATTTATATTATTCAGAAATAATGTTTGAGTTTTAAACAAATTTATTGCAAATATATTTATTTCAGTTGAAAAATCAGTTTTAAATAAAATTGAATAAAAGATTTTTTGGGATCAGAAACCAATCAATTGATCGAAACGCGTAATATAGGCTCAATTGAAAAGTCGACTTTCAAACAGACCGTTAGTGTTTAAAAAAAGTCATTGAATTTCTTAGACTATATTCCCCACAAATATTATATATGATTTGAAGAGAAACCTGAGATTTATAAATGAGAAAAAAGTTTTTAAAATCAAAATTTTTTCAAATGTTTGCAAATCATGCGTTCAATTGTGTTATTAAATGAATGAAACATTTGGCCAAGAATTTCAAAAATGTATTCTTGGGTTCGAACAGCACCTCATTCACAGTCCGACTCTATTCCTATGCTAATAGAAGGTAAACACAAATGTAGGCCTAATTTCTGCCTAAACTCATATCTTAACCGCCAAATGATGTATTGAATTACAAACACGTCTTTCTATTTCTATTTTCACACTTTTAAACGTTTATTCGAGCCATCAGTTACTCCAAAGCGAGTAATAATGTGCACTTGAATACAGACAACAAATCAATACATTTTTTCGCATTTCAATGAATGCTTGACTCTGTTAGTGCTTAAAAAGCTTTTAAACATTAGTCCAGTTTTTTAATGCACTTTTTTCGAGATGATTGTGATAACACACCTGATTAAACAATACATACCGTTGTTGAGAGTGTTAAATAGGACCACTTAACTCGATATTTAAATGCTTTAGACGTTTTTGCAAAATTAAGCCAAAACAATTAAATATGTTCTGGTTAGAGATGGGCAAAAGATCCACTAATTTAAAACAACGTTGTTTTTCCCACAAAATAATAATTTTTAAAAATTAAACATTTATCAAGTCAGTTTTTGTTTTTTCCTGATGAAATATAGGTGTGGCTTAAATTTAGATTCCTTAAATCACAAATTTAAACTAGCTTAAAAAATAATTTTAGGTATAATTTTTTTTTCTAACTTCCTCTGACCATTTTTTATTAGCAAATGTTAAACCAAAAAAATTTAATTAATATTTTATTTTAAAAACATAAGTATTTACGATAGCATACATTAAATTAATATTTTAATTTTAATAACTTAATATGCTCAAATTATTTTTTCTCCATATTTATTATAGCGTTTAAAACCTTATTATAGCCTTAAAATTGTGAAATTATTTTAAAAAGAATAAATTGGTTGAGAATATAGATGTTATCTATATTAATAAATACATTTAAAAAAGAAATGGAGAGTTTGGGAAATAAATGATGTGTTTATCGTAATATTTAAGCGCTTTTTAGTATTATTATAGAGAAGACTCAAAAGAGTTTTTTAAAGACTTACAGTTTAAACACTCTTTTGCTGCAAAAAACACTTCAAACCAGTGTTTAAATTACGAACTTTACGCCAAATAGTGATAAATTGTGCCATTTTTTGAAATTAATATAATTTTCTTAATAAAAATTTATTTTTTGAAAAATAACAATTTGGAAAACTATTTTTTATTGGGCCTGGAATAGGAAAAAGTGGAAACCTTTTGGCAAAATTGTAGCTCTAGTTCATCGGCTAATCGATGCGTTCAATCATATAATGTATACAATATTTAAACGGATAAAGTGAGGCAACAAAATAAGATGCAATTTAGATAATCTTTATGTGAATATAGACATGAATTCATGGATTGTTTGAATTTGACAATAGCTTCAGATTTATTGCTCTCTATATTTTCAAATATAAAAATAACTTAATTTAAAGCTCTTTTCGAAAATTTATTACATAATTGTTAACATTAGCTGACATTCAGTTGTTTTTATCTTTATTTTCAAATTTATTCCATTTTATAAAATCATAATTTTAATATAAATCTTACTATGAACACTTTTATTAAAGCATTATTATGCTTATATAGTTAATTGTAGAGAAAGTTTGCAAATATAGTGTTTAAACTGAGGAAAGAGTGAATAATTTAATTGTCTTTTTGTGTTTAATATGAAAACTTTATTATCTATTTCTAAAATCAAAAACTCAAGACTTTCTGCGGGAAAAAGTGTTTAAAAATTAAATTTTCGCTCAAATATTGAATGCAATTAGAGATTGTCGACAGAAAAAGGATATGAATAGACAATTAAATTAAGTTGTTTTAGATTAGAATCTAAATTGTTTTACTCGTTTAAAATAGTGTTTTTACCGATTAAAATGTCTTTTACGACAACAGTTTCAAATGAAAGTTGAAATTAAATATAATTCAGGGTTGACCAATGGGGATGGGAGAAAATCCGTAACCATCAACTTAAAAATTTTGCCTTTAACTCCCGGATAAAATTTAAATCGAATATAAAACCTCCCGCTATAAAATTTCCGACTGGAATATGTGACAAAAAATTTCCCCCCATTTTTGAGGGGTAAAATAGCGTTAATATCACTTAAACCTCCCCTAATCTGACTCAGTATGCCAACCCTGGCATAATGATATTTTGCGATTAAGCAGTCAGATTAGAAATATTTTTAAAAATATAATTATTATTATTTATTCTATTGAATGGAAATTAAAAAATTTATTTTTCTTAAATATAAAGATTTTTAATTAATATTTACTTTTTAAGGTAATCTTCAAATTCTTTTTTATAACAAAAATTTTAAGATAATTAGTATTTTAATTATATGTATGAATTGCATATAAAAAAGTATATTTTTAGAGAAATTAATTTCTAATTATTAATTTAGTATCTCCTTATAAAATATCTGTAAGATCATTTTTTAAAAATAGCCATAAATAGCCCCATAGTATGTAATTAATTGATGGATTGTTTGGTAATTATCTAATTAAATATTATTCTCAATATTATACTTTATTTTCTTAACAATTATTATTAATTATCTTCATATTTGGTATTTAACAAAATTTTCTTTTAAGTTATGTTAAATATTTGTGAGTTTTTGTAGAGTAAATGTTAAAAATAACATTACTAAGCAAGCATATTAAAATCAATCAAGTTGCATTTAAACACATCAGAGTTTTAGTGCCATTTATTTAAATACAGTATTTATTTCGACAACTGTGTTGTTGACCCAAATTGAAATATTTTTATCAAAATTAATGAATTTTATTACAATTTATGTTTATTAAAATAATGTTTGAAAATACTTATATTTTTGATTGATTAAATGAACGCTAAATGCTAACCAATGCAAAATGTTAAATTCGGATTCCTGTCAATAATATTTCAAATAAATAAAAATAAACAAAAATTTCTTATTTTTATTATTTTTTTCTAATTATAATTTGCATTAAAGAAGTTTCAAATTATGCGTTTATATCAAATATTCATAATTTAAAACTAGTGTTTACTTTAAAATGTTTAAACATTCTTATATACTGTACACTGTATTTATGTCAATCATCTAACTTAGTCTACAATTTATGTGTCGTTTTTAGAGTCAAACGAAGACACCAGGTCACATTTTAACAGCTATCAAATTTATTTGCTAACTAGGTTTATATAATTTGCAATAAATCTAAAAATTAATACATTTAAATGTACTTAATGCAACAAATATGGTATTAACATTTTTAGATATTTAAGCTAAGTAATTTTATCAGCATATTATAAATCAGGATTTGCCAAAGTTCGTCAGGTCAGGGGGTTTGAGGAGGGCAATTTATAATAACAAAATTTTGGCCAAAACTATAGGAAAATCTAAGGGAGGGTCATTAAAACAAAATGTCAGATTTCCGCCAAAATTTGTTCACTAAAACGCTATTTTGTTTAATCTCCCCCTCTTGGCTAACTCTGTTTTAAATAATCTAAAATTATTGACTTGTTAAATTTTCTATTTGTTTCAATCAATAATAGACATAAATATAAATTACCGGTACTTGTCATTTGGCGTAATTTTTTTGATAAATAAACTGTTTTTTAAATACTAAATATATTCAATGTTTTTAATCTTTAATCTGATATTAATATAAATAAATTAATTTGTTTTTGAAAAGATTTTCTCCAGTATTTAAATCTAATAATTTATAAAAACATTTTTATTTGTTTTCGTAGTTATTAATGCAAATAAACATTTAATAAATCAGAGAATTAACAAAAAACTGTAAGAAATTTGTAAATAAAAAATTTGACGCAAAAACATATTTTTGAGATAAAATTAATTTTTACAGAATTTAAGCCTTACTTACAGTAATTATTCATTCATACATACAATCAGTCATTCTGTGCACTAAAGCCTTGAATTTTATTTATGTTTTCTAATGATTTTCGGATTAAAGGGTTTTTTATATTATATTCTAATTTTTTTCAAATTTAAAGACAATATTTTCCTCAAACCTATTATCTCGACCACTATTTTAGACAATTAGATGGAAAGCCTTTAATCAAAAATCGTCTTCTCATACGACTAATACATAGGCATTGAAACAAATTCTTTGCATTCATTAGTAACTAATGTTTGAAAATTATAGTTATGTCGTAATGACGGAGCGATTATGTGTGTGTTTTTGAACTTTAAATGTCATTTAGTTTAAACATTTTTTTATTTATTATATTTATTGCTCATTAAGTATTTTTTCTGCTTTTATTTTTATCGAAAAATCTACTCTATTTTGTCCTATAATTAGATTAAAACTATACCTGAAATATACGTTTCGAAAGCCATACACTTCTGAATCGGTTTTTTGCCACAAATCTTGAATTTTTATCTCTAATTAGAGACCTGTTTAAGACTAACTACTGGTGCTATTAATTAGTGGATAAAATAAAAAACTGCTTTTCTTACTCTTGATTGATCCGGTATCAACTAATTGTCTAAATAAGTCGCGTTGAAAATATATTTCAACATTTATTTTTAAAATTTAAATTTTTGCTAAAATTATATAAACTTTCATGTTTTGTTTAAATTTTACTAAATTAAAAAAAATAATTACTAATATAAGTTTATTAATTGTATTATTTAAATGGAGTAAAATAAATTTTAATTTACCTTGAAAATTTAATGTAAAATATTTAAACCATAAATGCTAAAATAATTTATGAATTAATTAAGTTTGATAATTGCTAACAATAGATATTTAACAATAAATATTAGCAATCCATCATTTATTTTATAAAAACTAAAATACAAAACACGATCAGACAACTTTTAATTGTTTAATGTGTATTTGAATTCATGTTCAATTTTTAATTATGAAAATTTTAAACTGCAATAATTAATGCTTAAAAATACATTTTTTGATTTAGTGGATTAAGACTGTTTTAACATTTATGAATAAACTAGCTCATTAATTATAAACATACATTATTAACTGTTTTTGACATAATTTTTTCTATCTGTTTAGTATATTTTTCAATTAAATTGATTGAAACTTTATATTTAAATCATTTAATTTAATCAATTCTATAGTCAAATCCTTGAAATAAAATAAATTACAAATCAATCATAAAGTAAATTGAATTTGATTTTCGAAGTTATTTAGGAAACAAAACCTCTGTATTTAGCGTTGAATTCATAAGTTATTAATATAGAGTTTAAAATTTAAATTAGCATTTGATTTATTATTTTGATTTCAACATCAATTTGTATATTTGCTATTGAAATATAATTATTATCAATTTAACAATTTTTTACTTAAGCTATTAAATCAAAATTTAATCCTTTATTAAGTTATTTATTTTAAATTCATGTAATTTCTAAATTAAATTTTAAAACATTTATATTTTCTTAGCGATAAATGATCGCATGTTGACAATTACCTATTTCAAATTTCAAATGATTTTTGATTGTTTTATTAATTTTCATGTGTCTATTTTGTAAATTAAATCAAATTAAACTAATACTAAATTAAATAATATAATATTTAAATTAATATGTATATTTTGCTCGAATATTTTTAGTTTTAAATTTTAAAACTATAATTAAGTTTATTAACATAATTCAATTATAGGACTAATTTTATATCCAGGGTTAGCCAAGGTTCGAC
>JAQIYC010000271.1:0-15930 GCA_034699545.1 Porobelba spinosa
TTCCAATCTTTGCCACCAGTGATGGCTCACAACTCGTTTGTGCTCTTCATTACAAACTGTTTGGCGCCGGCGATGGCTTCACTCTGGAGACAGAGTCGGGTGTGCTTTGGATCTGTAATGAGAATGAGAGCGACTCCCAATTGGGCGCTCTGTCGACCAACGGCGCTGACATCAGTTTAATTCATTCGTATGAATTGTGTGACTCTCACGTGACTTGCATTGAATCCGTCGGTTCCTATTCCGTGTGGATTGGGTTACGTCAGGGAAGGATTATCGTCATCGACGCGACGTCGCCCGGAGAGTGGCAGCAGTTCGCGGCACTCGACGTCTCGAGCCAAGTGACTTGTATTAAGCACTTCGCCCAATACGTCTACGTTGGGCTCATCACTGGAGTGGTGTCGCTCTTCAACGCCACTCATTTTAAAGAGCCCATAATTATTACTCTAAGTCAGTGTCCGGTAACTTGTCTTCTGGCCATCAATAAGGAGATGTTCGCCTGTTCTGGCGATAAGATTTGGATCATAAGTGGCGTTCAGGTGGAGCGCAGTTACGCTCTGCACAGTCCAGACGAAGACGACGCAGACATTTGCCAAAGCATTGATGACAACGTTCGGCCGAATCTGTTGGCGCACTGTGGGATAGGACTGTGGGTCAGCCTAATTGACTCCTCCATCATAAAGCTCTTCCACACCGAAACCTTTAAGCACTTGCAGGACCTGAACGTCGCCTCAAATGTTAAGCGCATTTTGAATGAGGGCTCAGACGTCAAGATTACTGTGACGTCAATGTTGGCCACAAGAGGTCTGCTTTGGGTCGGCACTAATGTCGGGGTTATTGTTACTCTAACTCTGCCGCGACTGCAAGGCGTGCCTCTCATCTACGGTTGTCTCAATGTGGCCCTTCATCGACATATAGGTCCCGTCAATATACTCCTGAGCCTCAGTCCGGGCACCGACTCTCCGAACTCACCCCCAGGTCTACACAGCGGCGCCAATAAGTTGGACAGAGATGTGATTGACTCGAAGAACGAAGAGGTGGAGTCGATATACGGCCTGTACTCCGATCTGCTGAATGTGGGCGACTATGTGGGCGTTCGCCGGCCCTCACACAACATCACAACGACGAAGATGGCCTGGGACCTCTTCAATATGAACATCTCCGACGACTCGACCTCCGAAAGCGCGTCGAGTAGTGCCATATATCATGACGGCTCACACCCGAGGCCTCTCCAGAACCCACACAACTCGAACTTAGTGTCTGTGACCTCCGAAGAGGCCAATACTCAGAGCAAAGGTCAACGAAATCACATTTACGAAAGCGGAACGGATTTGAGTTCTCGAACCGCATCGACGGCCCGATTGGCGAACAGTATATACGACTGCGCGAAACCGACCGCTTCCGGCCTCCAACTCAGACGACGCGAGCAACTGATGCCGATCTACGACACGGCGCCGAACACTACGGCCGCCAACTGTAAAACCGCGCTTTTGCTGACCGGCGGCAACGGCTATAAGAGGGGGACTCTCAGCGATACCCCCTATTCGTCACTTCACGCGCATTGCATTGTTTGGGAATATAAGTTATAGACTATTGAGATATTGAGACGTTTTTACTATTGGTTTCACTTTTCTAACGATTTAACTCTAAATCATTGAAAACATTCTCTTTTTGTTTGACATATCACTCAAACTATGCATTAATTCATTGATTCATTCATTTTATTATTTTTTATTAATTATTTTTACTGTAATTATAATGAAAAGCGAATTCCGGAAACTCTACTGTTTTATAATTTAAGTATATTTTAAGATTTTATACGCATTTACAGTATATTATATTTTACATCAATTTAATTATCTTTTATTTGTAATAATTGCTAAGCAATAGATGTAAATAACAATAGCTTTTAATTTAATTTAATTTAATTTCTATTACTTAAGAAACATTCGATTTTGTAATTTTAATTCAAATAAATCTAAATTTAATTAATATAAAGACTAGAATCACATCAACGGTTCAATTGATTCAAATCTGTTTGCAATTGATTGGCAGAGAATCCAAAACCAGTTCCCAATCCGAACACCAATGGCCAGACCCGGCGCCGGAACACTAGCAGTGAAAACACGCCTCCGATCACCAAACCCGTACCTACCGGTGCGAAACCATGCGATTAGTCATAATTGAGTTACACTTAATCTAATTGTCGTTAAGATGTAATGAATGCAAAACTAAACCCATTTTTAGTAATGAATTTGAAACGAATTTATCGATTTGTCGTCCGATTTGGTCTTCAGATTTGATTGAACTCATTGTTGACTCAAATTGTGGTAAATTATCAATTGATTTGATATTTAATAATATTTAATGTTATGTGATATCTGATAAACGCAAGTAATTGAGAGCAGGTCTCAGATTAGATGTAATGTAAATCAAATCAAAATTAGTTTAGTCTTAGAGTTAACTACAAATTGTTTGGTTATGTAAACGCAAACCCATTCGTAAACACTGTTACGCAAATAGTAAGTCATTTTTGGGAATCCCTTGTGATTGAGTCGTTTGTCCACGTTTTGCATCTATGACTCGAATCACTCAAATGATGCAATTCTTCCATTAACTGCAATCACAACAAACACAACAAACACAACAAACACAACATTGGTTTCTAATTATTAATATTAATCCAATTATATTAACAATTAATTTCCAGACTATTAGTTGTCGACAATGCCTACCATTAACGTAAACCGAGACCTACTCTTCGCCCGTTTGGACACTGTCTTCAGTCTGTATTCAACGCTTCCATTCGTTTGACATTTATTTGAATTCTGTTTTACTTTAAGCCGAAGAAGAGTTCAATGATTTGTGTTTCGAATTCGGGATAGAATTGGATGAAGTGGTAAATCATTTCTTGTTTTGTTCAATAAACTTGAGGTCAATGTCAAAGGTTTGCCGATTATTCACATTAACTCGAATTGAGTCGAAAGTCATTTAATTAATTATTTAAATGAAATGTTGACTTAATTTGATTTAGTTGTGATGTCGAAGTGACTATTTCGAGGGAATATATGTACCGGTAGTGGGACTCAACCCATATGTGAGCACCGGTTGATTTAGTCGATTCGAACGATTAAATAAACATTTTGTCGATTTATTCTAAGCTTAAGAGTCGAATAGAAATCATTTGATATATTAAAATCCGATTGAATTGAAAGTATTTATAATATTTTTAGTACTGTTTAAACAATACATTTGAGACACAGTTATAACAACGTGTAATGCAAATAAATAATTGACTGCTATTGCTATAGCTATTGCTGCTAACTTGGTGAAAGTGGACGCAAGTTTTCATTTTTTAAATATGCTTTTATCATAATATATCGAAACAGTATAATAGACATAATATAAACATATAATGGATTTAATATAGACTATAGACTACAGACAATATATATTTATTATGTCTATTGTCTATAAAACCGTATTTTTATTTTGGTTTATATTTTGATTGTTTGAGAAAGGGATGGGATGGGAGGGAAGGGGACGGAAGGTAAGGTATTAATTGGCAAAACTTCTATATTGAAGAATTTGTATAAACGTATTCATATGTTTTTGACCAGGATGCTTTAGTATTGGTTCAATTATTAATGTGTAAATACAATTACAATTTTCGTTAGAATCACTATAATATTGTTCGACTGATTATATTCTGTTTCTAATATTACCGAATTACCTCTCATATACTTGCATGCAATTACAGTATAAGCGATTTTGGGACAAAATCAAGTTATTCAGAATGTGTGCACTTATATCTAGATACAATTACACCCCTTTTGAAAAACTTAGATATAATTGCATGCAAGTATATGAGAGGTAATTCGGTACGAATAATTAACTTAAAATATACTTAAAATTGTTATAAAGACATCGGAAAAACAGATAAAAGCGAAAGAACAGGGAATCGAGCGCTCGAGCGGTGCGTCTGAAGATGTTATATATCGGATTGAAATTCCCGCCAATCGGTAAACAATTAATTAATTAAATAATAATTACTATATTTGCTATTTAATGCATTTTAGGTATGACTTGCTTTGTATCGAAGGTTTAGTTCGAGCGCTTCTCATATTTATGGGAAAGTATGTTATAACTGATTTATACAAATAGTTTAATTACTTAATTGTTGTTTCGTTTACTCTAATGCCAAATAAGGTCAGAAATTCCAGAGTATCGGTCAGTGCAGCCCTCGAAGGGACAGTCAGAGCAACTAATAGTTATGCCGAACGTAATTAGAAGAATAAAAACGAATGAATGCTTTTGATTGACACTAATGTATTGCAGACGAGACAAGTTCGACCGTTTGCCGTCGCAGCCATTCTCAGAGGTGTTGAGTTCACTCCACAAATATACGAAAGTTTTATCGATTTGCAGGAAAAACTGCACCAAAACGTCTGCAGGTCTACACAAACCCCGATTCAATCTTACCATTGATTAAATGTATTGAATTATACTAATAGAAAACGCACTCTCGTTGCTATTGGTGCTCATGACTTGGACACCTTGAAGGGCCCCTTTATATACGACGCCCGGGTGCCCAATGACATCAAATTTCGACCATTAAAACAGAGCAAAGAATACACAGCGAGTGAACTGATGGACTTGTACTCTGTGAGCACTTCTCGATTCATTGAAAAGTTATTTTAGTTTTAAATGATTTGATTTTAAGACTGACGACCATTTGAAGTCATATTTGCATATAATACGCGACAGTCCTGTCTATCCTGTAATATATGATCAAAACAATGTCATACTATCGATGCCTCCGATTATTAATGGTATAAACACTCAAAACTATTATCATAATTGAAATTTTTCCATTTATAGGTGATTTTAGTAAAATAACTCTTAAAACGCGAAATATATTTATCGAAATGACTTCAACTGATTTGCATAAAGCGAAACTGGTCCTGGACACTTTTGTCTGCATGTTCTCTGAATATAGTCAACACAAGTTTACGTGAGTTTCGAATTCAAAGTCTAAAATAATGTTGAATTAAACCTATTTTACTGAACAATAGTGTGGAAAGTGTTGAAGTGACCCAATCGGACACTACTCGGGCTTTGCTTCCGGTAAAGCATTTTAAATGTTTTAATTTGAGTCAAGTTTTTAAACATTTATTTTATGTTTTAGGCCTTGAAATATAGAGAAGAAACGATTTCAACCGATTATATCAACAAAAATCTTGGCATAAAGTATAGAAATACAAAAGTTTTGTGGATTTCTAATCCATTTCTCAATAATTTGTAGTCAAACGGCTCAACAGATATCGGGTTTATTGAAACGAATGAGTTTAAGTGCGGAAGTAGTTGAGAGACAACTGATTAAAGTGCGAATACCTCCTGTGCGTCAGGACATTCTCCACGCCTGCGATATCTTAGAAGACGTGGGAATTGCTTACGGATTCAATAATATCGAGTTCACGGCTCCGAAGACACTTACCAATGGACACCAGTTCTTCTTGAATAAAGTGTCGGATCAGTTGAGATATGAGATCTCTCGATGCGGTTATACAGAGATCTGCACTTTTTCTTTGGTATTGATAATACAATTATTTAGTTTTTAATTGAAATGTTGGCATAAATATGATTTTTACACTTTTTACTCGAACTGATAATTTAAACTTAAATTAAAATTTTGTGTATATATTGAGCCATTAATTGGAGACTAAAGAGATTTAATTCTTAGTTTAGTTTTGAATTAAATTAAAATTTGTGTTTCAGTGCTCTCGCGATGACATCGGAGACAAAATGAGACGAAAGGACTCGCTTTCGAAGGCAATACATGTGGCGAACCCGAAGACCTCAGACTTTCAAGTGGCCCGAACTTCGCTATTGCCCGGTCTTCTCAAAACTATATATTCCAACAAAAAGATGTCACTTCCGCTCAAACTCTTCGAGGTTTCCGATGTTGTCTTTAAAGACAGCAGTGAAGAGGTCGGCGCCAGAAATGAGCGCTATTTGGGTGCCGTTCACTACAACAAGAATCCGGGCTTCGAGATAATACACGGATTATTGGATCGAATTTTGCAAGTCTTGGAAATTCCGTTTTCTTCCTCTAAAAGCGATTTTGGATATCATATAAGAGCAGCGAATGGTTTGACAATAAACTGATTTATTCGCAGAAATAGTTTAAAAACAATTATGTCTTCAGATCCGCGCTTTCTGTCCGGCCGTTGCGCTGAGATTGTGATCAACGGAAAAGTATTGGGAATTATGGGCGTTCTTCACCCCGAAGTGGTCACTAATTTCGATTTAGTTCAGCCCTGTTCTGCACTCGAGTTATCCCTTCAGTCTCTCATTTCTAATGATTGCAAACATTAATCCAATATTGAATCAAATTTTATATCTTTAATAAAGATTTTAAATACAATTTAATTTTTATTACATTTAGTGTTGTTTTTATTTTTCATAAAATATATAATTTTTTAATCTTATATTTCTAAACATTTAAGGTTTAATTTCAACAATTAAATCAATCTCTCGGTTATACAACCAGTTGTTGAATATTCTATTATAAGAATATTTATTCATTGATTGCATTAAAATTCATATTATTTTTGACTAATTTTTTGGGAAAATATTTCATTAGTGAAAAACGTTTGTTTTTTAGAGATTGTATGTGATATGTGCGCAAAGCACCGGTAGTTCCGTAGATATGCTGTTTTATGTTTTATTGATTGAATTCTGTGTTCTATGACTAGTCACTGGTGTTACTCAAATCCTATGGTATGGATGAGTACGTCATTCCAGTGGATGGTAAGTGCCGTTCACTCCTATACAGCATAAGAGCCATAAATATTTACGGCTTGTCTGCGAAGTCAGTCATTTACAACAAAATATGCCTTCAATTGGTTAACCACTCAATCAATGTTTGATAATATTTGTTGAATATATTGTTTTTTAAACATATGTATAAAAATATTTAACATTTAAATTGTTTATCAATTATAAATTTAATTGTTTTCAGACTTTTTATTGATTGTATTTTTTCTCTAAATCTGATCGAAAAGAGAAGCCATTATTAAAAAGTAAGAATGAATTTTGATTTTTTTTATTCATTAATCTATCAAATCTAATATAAATTAATAAAATATAATAATTATTTTCCGGTTTTAGTTTTAGTTTTGTCAAATTATTTTAAATAAATTTAAATTCAATAATTATTTATTAAAGAAAACTTTTAGTTCTGCAGTGAAGACGTTTTGCCCCTTTGGTTCACAAACATATTCTATTTAAGAATTAATTTCTAAAAACAATAATTATATTTATATTTATAATAATTTAATTTAATTTTTAAAGAATTCATTTGCCAAAACACAAGAAGATTTAAAGACTATCAGAATTGAGTCGTTTTTACAATTATCTGTTAAACCAAAGATAATCTGTTGAGATGTCGTCCGTTAAGGTTGCCGTTCGGGTGCGACCGTTCAATAATAGGGAATACAGTTATAACTCTAAAAATATAATCTCAATGACCGGTCAAACCACAAGTATTTCATCTTATTTTGAATTTGTTTTTAAAGTATTTTTAATTAAATATTTTTTGACAACAAACAGCGATTTCAAACCCGAAAATAACTGATTCTTATAAGACATTCAGTTATGACTATTCGTATTGGTCACACGACTCGTCTGATCCCAACTTTGCGGATCAAGAGGTTGTTTATCGAGATATCGGCGAAGAAATGTTGGCGCATGCCTTCGAGGGCTACAATGTGTGCATATTTGCTTATGGCCAGACAGGGGCCGGCAAGAGCTATACAATGATGGGCCGACAGGACGACGAGGGCATTATTCCGCACATTTGCAAAGACCTGTTCAATCGGATCCAATTCGACGACAACAGCGAAACCATGTATTCGGTGGAAGTGTCTTATATGGAGATCTATTGCGAAAGAGTCAGAGACTTATTAAACCCGAAAAATAAGGGCTCTTTACGTGTTCGAGAGCACCCGGTCTTAGGCCCTTATGTCGAAGACCTCTCGAAATTAGCGGTGACTTCATATGAAGACATAAGGGATATAATGGACGAGGGCAACAAAGCCAGGTCTGCCATCACTAGTTCTAAACGTTTTCTTAAATTTTAATTCAATTTGAATTTGAATCGAAACGCAAAGAACTGTCGCCTCGACTAACATGAATGAGACGAGTAGTCGCTCTCATGCGGTCTTTACCATCATTTTCACGCAATTGAAAAACGATAGAATCACGCGATTGACGAGTGAGAAAGTGAGCAAAATCTCCCTGGTCGACCTAGCTGGTATTTACCTCGTTTTTAAATTTAAATATTATTTTATATACCGTTTGTATTTCTAAACTATTTTTATTTTATTTATCCAACACTTAGGCTCAGAACGAGCTGACGCTACCGGAGCTCAGGGCACAAGACTTAAAGAAGGTATAAAACTATATAATTTATGACAACAAATAATTTATCTCTACATTTAGGCGCAAATATTAACAAATCGTTGACAACACTCGGGAAAGTCATATCAGCGCTCGCGGAAGTGGTAATTCATATTTACTTTTATTCAGGGTTGGCCAAAAGGGTGGGGGCGGACCTTTAACACCCCCTCTGCTAAAAAATTTCGCTCCAACTACTACCCTTAGCATTTCGTCTGAAAATAAGACCCACTCCTAAAAATTATTTACCGCTAATTTGTAAAAAGGCGTAATATAAATAAATTAACTCTAAATTCGGTAATACCGGTAATAATAGCAATCAATTAGGTATAAATTCGTTTTCGCGCCATGACACTTTTGGATTATCCCCTACCTGATCCCCCCTAAGATTTAAAAAAAAATTCGCCACTTTACTCTACCTGATCCCCCTCTGAGCTGACCGACCTTGGCAATCCCTAATTTATAACTTAACTAGTCCAACTTTCCCGCTCCACCTTCTTCCACTTCCTTCCACCTCCTCTCACCTTCACGTCTTCGCTTTTTATTTATTTACCGCTCGTCAGTCAACAAAAAATTTAATGTCTATTCTTTCTAAACAACTTATGTTCGACCGTTTCTAAATTTTAATCTAACCTTGCAAAATGTTTCTGCTATCTAACACAATAGTGCGATATAGCACTAATATTGATTTTCAATTATTTTAAATTTATTTTGAGTATATCAATATCAATATTTTGAGTCAGTCAGCAGGCAAGCTTCAATCTTCAATCACACCAACTTTATTATATTAGAAAGATTCTAGACAAATTGCACCCTTAATTAGAAATTAAGATATTATTGCATTCATTTGTATTGTATTACTTTGATTTAAAATTTTTTGATTTTAATTAAATGATAAATTGTGAAAAAATTATTGATAATGATTAAACAGTTTATTTTAGTTTATAATAAAAATTTAATATACAGATATACTGTACAGATATTCTGTATATGTATTAAAATATTGTGCAATTATATCTACAGTAGAAATAATTGTACCTAAATAAGAAATCGAGATATAATAGAATACAAGTTTTATGAGGGTTAATTCGGTAATATATTCTTATTAAAGATTTGTGTAGATGCTATTTACATATTAGCAAATCTAAAAATAAAATAATATTTTATTTTACATTTGGTATTTAAAACCTTATAATTTGGTCTTTGTAAATTTTATTTAAAAATGATAAAATTTTGAAAATAATGAATTAATAAATATTTTTTTCAAATCAACCACAAATGCTAATACAATGAACAGTCGGTCAGTTAATTAATCTTTTTATTGACATAAAGCCTAACATTGAATAACATTTAAATTAATTCAATTAAAAGGCGACTAAAAAGAAAAAGAAAACGGATTTCATACCATATCGAGACTCATCTCTAACTTGGCTTTTGAGGGAAAATTTGGGTAAAATTTTGAAAATTGGTATTAAAAAAGAATATTTGTAATCGAGTATAAAACGATCTTTAGGTGGAAACTCGAAGACAGCAATGATCGCCGCTCTGAGTCCTGCGGACATCAACTATGAGGAGACGTTGAGTACCCTTCGGTACGCCGACAGAGCCAAACAGATTATGTGCAAAGCCATCATCAATGAAGACGCCAACGCAAAGCTGATCCGCGAACTCAAAGACGAAATATCGCGACTCAAGTCTCTGCTCAGGACTGAGGGCATCGATCTGATAGAGGACGGCTGTCCCATATCAGTGCAGGCGGACGTCAAGCGAAGAAGTGGTTCGGTGTCGATGGCGGGGGAGACGGCTATCGAACAATTGCAAGAAAGCGAGAAATTAATGCTTGAGTTGAACGAGACGTGGGAAGAGAAGCTCAGGAAGACTGAGGCCATCCGTATTCAACGAGAGGCTGCACTGGCAGAGATGGGTGTCGCCACACGAGAAGATGGCGACGCAGTCGGGGTGTTCTCTCCGAGCGAAACACCACATCTGGTAAACCTAAACGAAGACCCACTCATGTCTGAGTGCCTCATATACTACATCAAAGACGGTTTCACTCGAGTGGGTCAGTCGAGCGCTGCCATACCTCAGGACATCAAACTGAACGGAACGCACGTAATCAGTGAGCACTGCATATTCGAGAACCGGAACGGAAGGGTCAATTTGATCCCATGCAAAGACGCGCTCTGTTTCGTAAACGGCAAACAAGTCGACCGACCACTCGAATTGAGGACTGGCTCTCGAGTCATACTCGGAAAGTATCACGTCTTCCGATTCCAACACCCGACTCAGGCCCGGGAGAACCGAGACCGCCGCTCGCCTTGCGTTGAGACGCCGAGCGCAGCCCTCCAGGCCGTCGACTGGACCTTCGCTCAAATGGAGTTATTGGAGAAACAGGGAATTGACCTGAAGTTGGAAATGGAACAGAAGCTCTTTGTCTTAGAGGAACAGTACAAGAAGGAGAAGGAAGAGGCGGATCAGCTGTTTGAAGAGCAGCGCAAGAATTACGAGCAGACAATCGAAAGACTCCAGAAGCAGGTGAACGAGCAGTCGATGACTATGTCGTCATTATATGCCTCCACTATATCGACGGTAAATGATGTCAAAGTCATCGACGATGAGGTCTTCCCTGAAGACTACTTATGGACTGAACAGGAGATTGAAATAGCGAAGAGAGCGGCGAAGAAGTGGAAATACCATCAGTTCACAAGTCTTCGCGACGACTTGTGGGGAAACGCAATCTTCTTGAAAGAGGCGAATGCTATCTCTGTAGAGCTCCGGAAGAGAGTGCAGTTCCAGTTCGTTCTGCTCACGGATACCATGTATTCACCCCTTCCTCAGGAAATGATCAACAATTTCGATGAAATGCATTTCGAAGAGAACAGCGATGAGAGACCGTTCCCCAGGACTGTCGTCGCCGTAGAGGTGACTGACATGAAGAACGGGGCAACACATTACTGGTCGCTCAACAAACTCAGGTTTGCCTTCACTTCTCACTCTATTTGTTCATTGATTGTAGACAAAGAAGACGATTATTTCGATCAGTTTTCTAGATTTGCCGCTACTCTCTGTTAACTTATCATTAAGCTATCATTACCTTGTTCACTCTTCTCTCTTAACACTTTAATTAATGATTATCTAAACTTTGGGTTAAATACTCTTATCCTAAAAGTTGATAAATTAAGCATAAGCTCCGGTAATCCGAAATTTGAATTAATTGCAATTAACCTGCACAGTTGCACTCTGCCAGTTGCACAGTGGTAGAGCACAAAGCGTATTAATTCAAACAGGGTAATAATTATTCTTTGTCTGCAATTCGAAGTACTGTTAACTGAAACGAAATCAGTCTATATGTCATATGTCATATGTCTTGGATTCCCAATCTATGTCCGACAGACACCGTCTGGAGCTTATGCGACAAATTTATTACAACTATTTTATTGAGTCGTCCAAAAACGACCATTTATTTCAATGCCTCACAATTGCAGCACAAAAGCTAAGAAGTCCTGTAATTATCGAAGACAGGTCTCTGTCCTACTCTCTCTTCACTTCTATTCCAAACATTGATTTCAAAACTCTTTTCATTGATTTTAGACAAAGATTAGAATCAATGCGAGAAATGTATCGAAACGAAGAATGTTCGCCAATATCTCCGACGGAAAGTGGTTTAGTTGAGTCAACCTCTGGTGGCGACCCATTCTATGACCGGTTTCCCTGGTTTAGGCTCATTGGCAGAACTTTTGTCTATTTGTCGAATCTGTTATACCCCGTCAGTGCAATACAAAAGGTTCCGATTGTTAATGAAAAGGGAGACGTCAAGGGCTACCTCAGGGTTGCCATTCAGGCCGTTCTCGGTAAGGCTGAGCACCTGTGGGTGCGAATTGAATACTAAACTAGTATTCTATCAATTTTAGACGAAGAAGAGACGACTGTAAGCGAGAACTCGTGTGCTATTCGACAATCCGCTCGAATCACATTCGACGACAGCGACGAAGAGCTGAACCGAATCCAAAAGAAGCATATCTTGCAATCAGAGGCCAATTCGATGTTCAGTTTACGCAGAGGCGCGACAATCGATGGCTTAACCACTGATGACCAGCAGAACAACAATTATGAACTAAATGTTGACTACGATCTCGAATTCGGCCAACACTTGCAAATCGACAAAGAGTTCACTTTTAGAGTTACGATTCTCCAGATAAGTGGCATTTCGAAAGACTTCGGCGACATCTTCTGTCAATTCAATTTCCTGCACCGACACGACGAGGCGTTTTCGACCGAACCCATCAAAAACACCGGCAAAGGGCCGGCGCCTGGATTTTTCAGAGTCCAGAACATCACAGTCGGCGTCACTAAGGCTTTCGTCGAATACTTGCGATTACATCCGATTGTGTTTGAGATCTTCGGGCACTACCAACAGCACCCGCTCCACAAAGAGGCCAAAGACGACATCGAATTCATACCCGGGCAGCAGAACCCGTATGAGTCAAACCATAAAAGCAAACCAATTCGAATCAATCCAATTGTATTGCATTTCAGGTCAGTTCGTCCGCCGCCGCGACATATGTTCCCGCAATCGGTTCCGATATCTTTACCGATAAAGTCGCAGAAGTTCGCGTGTCTGACCTCTTCCCCGAGCACTGCACTCGTCTACTCAAAGTATGATCTCTTGGTTTGGATGGAAATCTGTGAGTTGGGCCCTAACGGGGAGTACAACCCAGTTGTGGTCGACCATCACGACGACACGCCCTGTCGCGGCACCTTCCTTTTGCACCAGGGCATACAGCGAAGAGTTAGGGTTACTATTCTCTATGAGCCGGACGGAGATGTCATGTTGAAAGAGATACGGGAAGTAGTGATCGGCCGAATACGAACTCAACCCGAAAGTCCCGATATAGACGATGAGGACGACTCGTCCATCATATCGCTCGGACTCTTTGCGGGTGAATATCTCGAAAAAATGAATAATCGAAATGTGTATCGGTTTGAGGCGGCCTGGGATACGTCGCTTCACAACTCTTTACTTCTCAATCGAGTGACCCCTTATGGTGAACGCATTTATTTGACGATATCTTCATATTTAGAGGTTTTATAAGCAATTGATTAAACATTTAATAGAATATAATATTAATTAAATGTATATTTAGGTCGAAAACTGTACTCAACCGGCAATTATCACAAAAGACTTTTGTTTAATACTTTACGGACGCGACGCGCGAACATTCCCGAGACTGACGCCAAACACGAAGGCATTGAAGCACATCCTGAGCGGCGCCTATAGAGACGCCAATTCCAATCATATCAGTACTGTTTATGAACTTGTCTTCAAAAGAGCCGTCGATTCCGGCAGTCCTGGAGTACAGCGAAGACAACGAAGAGTTTTGGACACTTCGTCTTCTTATGTGAGGGGAGAGGAGAACCTGAGGGGATGGCAGCCCAGAGGGGATTCACTCATTTTTGACCATCAGTGGGAACTCGAAAAGATTAGACGTATTGAAGAAGTCGAAAGAATTCGTCACAAAATCCTAGTGAAGGACCGCTTGAATAATGCGGACAATTGTGGTTATGAAGACTTGAACTTTAGTGCCGGTATGAAGACGAGCAGCAGTCGACTGAGTCTAATACTGGCCTCTCCTACCAATCCCAACACGCAATTAGGAGCCAGTGATTCAGTGTACGAGCCCTGGGATATGTCTGACAGAGAGAGGGAGTTATGCAGTAAATGCGTTCAATTAATTCAAACCCATATCCCTTCCAAACCTCCGCCGCAACCGATTAAGAAGAACTCATTGCAAACGCCTACTAATGACGAGTTGGTCACCATTTCGTCAACTTCTTCGAGTCCAGAGGTCTTATCGCCCGATAAGTCCCTGAACGCCACCAATTGGCTCAAGCGCTCAGCCATTGATATATCGAGTGAAATGTCGACTAATTTGGCGCAAAACGAACAAACCCTGGGCTCAGACATGAAGCCGTCGTATGTGCCGGAGATCGAGGAAATCCGTGTCAGTCCTATCATATCGAAGAAGGGGTACTTGAATTGCTTGGAGGACAGGACGGGTTGTTGGGTCAAGAGATGGGTTGTCGTGAAGCGGCCCTACCTTTTCATATACCACGACGAGAAGGACACGATCGAGAGGAATGTCATCAATCTTTCCAGTGCTCTGATCGAGTGCTCCGAAGACCAGAAGGAGATGTTGAAAGTGGCGAATGTCTTCTCTGTGGTAACCAAATACAGCGGATATCTAATGCAGACCTTTTCGGACAAAGAGGTTCACGAATGGCTCTACGCTATCAACCCCTTACTCGCCGGTCAGATCAAGTCCAAGACCTCGCGCTTCAACCGAATCAATAAAGAGAACAATTGTGAAGAAGCGGTGACCGAAAGCAATGATTCGAATCAGTGTTATATTTGAGTTTCAATTATTGACTAATTAATTATTTATTAGTTTATTAATAATTTATTTATTATTTATTGTTCACATTATTCTCTATTTTATTCTTCCAAATCAAGTCATAATATATTTTTTAAATGTTGTAATTTTTATATAAGCTTTCGATTCTTATGTTGTTTATAAACTATAATCAATATAATAAGAATTTTAAATTATTTCAAAAATTCATTTTATTTTTGATTTATTTCCAGACTTCTCAACGATAGCTATGCCGTGAATAGGTTCTTGCATAGATTTGCAAATATTAATTCAAACCTTATATTTATAAGTTATAAATTATAACTATTTGGAAAAATATATGCCAGCAAATTATTCGGGTCAAAATTAATATTAACTATGGTTTTATTGCATTTAATTACCAAATTTAGTCAAAAATTTATATACTGTACGTTAAAAATAGGATAATATGTAAAAATGAGTTTAAGAATTAATAACTATAAGTAATGAATTTCTTAGTCATCCGTAATAACAATGTCAGTTAATTCTTACAATTTTTTGTGTCTATGAGTAAAACAAAGTAATATTCGGCCAAGATACAAGTAGATTAATTTATTATTGAATATTCTATTTATTGGTAATTAATCAATGATGTAATTGGTGTCCTATTCGAGCCCAATATGGCTACTATTGCTTACGAGGATTAATGTATTTGGATTAAATTTAGCCCAATATTAGACAAGAGCAAATATTTTTGACTGAATGCGTTTTGGCCAGATTGTGGTCAGTTGGAGATATAGCCCCATCATACCCAATGACAACTTAGAAATAAAATTAAACATTATTATAAAAACAAGTTTAAAATTAAAATATAAGTCAAAGTTTATAGTTAAATGTAATATAACTAGAGAACGAAAATTTCTCAATTTTGATCAAAATGGGGAGAAATTTCTAGAAACTTTCTCGGAAAATTTCTCTCTATGGGATTCCCATATTAAAAATTTATAATTTTTATTTATAAGTAAAAACATCAATATAACATTATAATTTAATTTAAAATGTTATAAAACTTCTTTTTATTAAT
>JAQIYC010000272.1:0-15929 GCA_034699545.1 Porobelba spinosa
GACTGAACATAAAGTGAAATAAAATATAGTTTAAAAATATTTTATCAAATAATCGATTTGTTTGACCCCTCAATGAACTGTCAAAATATGTTTTTCACTAATCATTGAGAAGTATCGAAGTGTAGATTCAAAGCAATTGTTTTGTTTTATTTGTTTAAACTTTTTCAACTAATCAGTTGTCTAATTAGTTTTGAGTAATATTAAAGTGAATTAATTTTTTTACTCATTATTATTCAAGCGAATCACGTAAAGTAAGATTAAGTACTGATAATAATGACTATTTTAATAGCCTTATTAAAAAATCACTTCAATTTTGTAATAAAAAATTAGGCAAAAAAAGTTTAATTTTGATAATAACTTAATCAAAACGTAAATTAATTCAAATTTTTTATTAATCATGTTATAGTGGGCTGAATGTCAATGTCTCATCAAAACTGTAGACTGTACTTGTACATTTCGAATGAATATATTTTATTGAAATAAGATATTAAAACTGTCACTCAAATGGTGTGTCAATATAAACACGTGTATTACTGTATTACTAAATTTAATATGAGTTCAAACAGTTTTGGATAATATAATATCGTATAACTCAAGTCATTCTCCTGTGAAGTATGAAATTAAAAAAAGAGAGAATCTATTGCTTGGGTTTATAGCCTGTGTTCTAATGGGAGTATTTTCCATACATTATGAGTGAAATATTGGCGAAGTTTTTGTACAAACAATGAGTTAGCGGTTATAAAATGGAAAGAAGCGACGGGTAATACCACTGCGAAGATTATATTAGGTATAAGTTTACAATAGTAGGGCATATATGGCATATATGTATAAAAATTGATGCCATAAAGTAGGAGAGAGAGGGAGGAGAGGAAAGAGAGAGTTGACTAATATATTGCGAGTTATACTACACTAAACGTAGAGATTGAGAGAAGTAATAGAAAAATAGAGAAGAAAATAGAATTTGATATTATATTGCCTAACATTATATGACTGTATGTATCAGTTAATATCTAATATGTTTAGAGCCCATGAGGTATGTGTGCGGCACCAGTAGTGGCTCAGCTCAACGCAAACCTAAGTCTTTTATAAAACTATATAATTCGGAAACAGTTTTAAAAAGTTTTAGCTCTGATTCCCAAAAATCTGGATTTTGAAAATGTTGTGAAAAATCGGGTTTTGTGTTGGTTTGCCTACTTTTCAAGTATTAGCGCTAAAAAACAGATCTATTCTCCTATTCTCTGCTCCCCTTCGAGTCAAACACTTTTTATATGCCTTCCTATGCCTTCAAATGCCTTATATTTTTGGGCAAACCGTTTAACGACTGTGTCTTAAAGGACAAAGAACTCCAATAAAAAAAGAAATATTAGTTTTAAATTCAAAGCGAATTTGAAAATTAATGAGAGAAGAGTGTAGTTTAAAATCACTTTAATTATAGTTAAAACGATTAAAGTTTTGTGATTTTGACTTTTGATTCGATTTCTATCTAATTGACAGCATTTTATATATGACTTCTGATGTCAATATTAATTAAGAGAAAATTTGATTGTTTTGAGATGTGTTTAGTGTATATGAGATCAAAGTGGGAAAGGGAGGAACGGGAGGGAATGAGAGTAAAGCGGACGAAAATGGACAAAAAATCAAGTTTTGGTTACCATAGAAACGGATGGCTAACGGAGAGAAGTAAGCAAAACAAGAATATAATGATAACACATGCGAATGGAGTCCAAGACTTAACTATACAAATGATCAATAAAAACAGATAATGTGAAAACATTGCACATAAACGCTCGGAACGGACTAGAGGTCAGCCGAATGCGGCGATTCAACCCTTGGAGAGCGAGAACGGCATGAAATTGGGCTTAAATACAGATGAGAAGCAAAAATTAATTAAATATTTAATAAAAAGCAAATTTAATGAATTTAATCACGAATACCTAATTCTGCTTAATATTTAATTCCTGATTTTATTTTACTTTTTTAAATTTCACTCAACTCTACAATACATACGAATATTATACTTAAATTATATACCTTTTATATAACTATGTATTAAGAAATATGTGTTACTCAACAAAAACAAAGTCAACTCAAAAATGTTTCTCTGCTTTTGCTTTCACCGAATTTTGCTTTTTTTCTTTTTGCCATTTTTTGTTCTAATCCCTAAAGTTGGAAATATTTTCTTGTTTTTATTTATAGTTCGAAAGCATAAAAATAAATTTCACATATTTCCAAATCAAAGGCTTGAAGGCTAGGAATACATAAATTGTGAAAAATGATTATTGAGTTGATATTCTGTAGTGAACGGGAATAGAGTTTTTATTAATTCAGCGGAAAATAGTGAAGAAGTGGTGTAATGATAATGTAGTGAATGCAGAGAATACGGTATTATAGACACAACAGATATAATAAGCTTTGGAATGTAGAGCAGCGTATGATATGATGTACTGAGAGAGAGTGCAAACATAATTTGGTGATTGCCTACGATATACTCATATATACAAACCGTTCGTTTATTTTAGTATATATTTTCGGAGGGGATGGGAGAGCAGCCAAATGACAATGACTGGCACTGGTCTACAGCATATGTTTATATAGCGGTATTACTTAGAGCATAATGGAAGTGCTGGTCAACTGTGCAGCATGGATGCGCTGTTTGGATGACATGCTGTTATTAATCCAGTTATAGGTGCATTAGGCACAGGCAACTTTTTATATAATAATAATATGTGTGTGCATTGCTCTGGCAGACAGAGGCACTAATATCGAGCATTTGGTCTGATTTTCAGTGATTTTAGTGAAACACATATATTATATGTTGTGCAGCACTGGTAGCCCTGATAGCACTTTACAGATATAGCGATACAAACTGAGGAGTAGAGATAGTTTGGTGCGTTTGAGGGCATTAATGAAGCAGCCATGCAAGTTGAGCAAGTTAACTTGATAGAAATGAATGGTCACTACTAGTCATTGCTTGACTCAAATTAAAGCGCAGCCAAACGTGAGATGATTGAGACGCTAAAGAAGGCAAAGACATCGAATACACCGAATATTCTGTGCTATGAGTCTGTTATGCAGTTATATTCGATTCTCTGCTCTATTCTATTGTCTCTTTATTTTATTCAGTATTAGTCGTAGAGAAGATGCACTCATATAGAATAGTTAAGTTAGTGTTAAGCTTACACTAACTCACTCTAACAGCACAACTCTCTCACTCTCTCCCACATCAATAACCAAAGCTAAACGAGCGCTTGTGAACAGAATAAACTAAATTTGTATTATTTGTTTGCTTTTATTGCAATGCATTGTCATTGGCATTAGTTGTGTTGTAAAGACTTTGTTCTTTATCGTCGTCTGAGCACTAATTTTGCATTTTCTCCGCAATTGAAACACCAATGCATTCATTGCTAAATATGTCCTCTCTTTCTCTCTCCTATGCCTTCGACGCATCCAACACTTGATAGACGTCCGGATATATGGTTGGCATACCTTTGCTTCTATTGACTGGTGGCAGAGCACAGATAGACATTGCTATCGCTATTGCCATTGCTTTCTACTTTCACTCTCCACTTCAAATACCTTAGATTTTGTTCACTCTTTCCGCATCACCAGCACCTGAATCATTGGCCGAATCACTACTTTGTAGCACTTGTTCGCCTTTTTTGCTACTAAATCAAAACTGGAGGCACATGTAGTGTCGCCGCAATCGAAAATTACTGAATTACAACATTACGGCATTCATGTGAATTGCAATCTAACTATTGATAGTTTAAGTCTCTCTCAACCAGAGATACATTTCAATGTATGTCTCTCTAATATACGGTACCCCCAGAGCACAGACTCTTCCCCTCATATTGAATGAATGGATGAATTCATAGAAAGTAATGCTATAAAAGTCACAATAAGAGCAGTGAAGGCACAGGCAATGAAGTGGGCGAACACTTGTGCTCTAAGTTTTCACAGCTTTGGTTTTGAGACAGATATACAGATATGACTATCGGTTCAGCATTTTTTGTTTTTGCTCAACGAGGGCTACAGCTATTCCACAGCTATTCCACAGCTATTCCACTGCATACCAGTGGCGGCTCTAATATTGGTTCGGCGAACAACTTATAATTAGTTTGCGACAAAAAGGCCATTTTGTTTCCTGTGCCATATCAGCTCTGGCAACACAATCAAAGGAGGTGTCGTACCTGTGCTCATACCTATATTGGATCACTATAGCACTCCACACCCAACCCATGCCTATTAATTCTGAATAAGTTATTACTATTGAGTGGATATGAAAATGTGGTGAACGAGAGCTAAGAGTTATTGGATTCGACGATTCGGGTGGTCTTTACGAATCAGTTCTGAAGCAAAAAATTAGTCATTCTTTCGAAGACTAAAAGAAGAGCGAAATAAAGGCAAAGAATACAAGAATTGATGCTATGGTTAGACTTAAAATTTAATGACGACACGCATTAATGAATGAATGAATGTTGAACTCTATCAACAAAAAGTTTTTAAAAATTTTCAATTTTCGATTTGCTCGTCTCGGCCCCAATCACTTCCCACCACATACTTCGTTAGCGATGTGCCAGTGCTGAGCAGCACAGGGCTCGTGATCGAGATTTTCATCAGGTAGCACTTCATGTCAGAGGAACCTCAAGTGCAGGTAAGGGTCCGCCCATCGCAGCGCTCACTAAAATGAGTTATGATATATGATTGGAGAGCTTGTCATAAACGGACAGTTCGGGAATTGCTCATTGGCTCAGTCGAGCATTTGTTTGAATTATTGCTTTTTCTATGCATCGATGCTCTGATAGGATCGCCTCAAAAAATGACTCAGGGAGTGGTGGACTCGGCTCTCCTAACGCCAAATATGCACATGAAGTGCAGATATGCAACAAGTGATGTAGTAATGCAGTGTTAGGCGATTCTCAGAAGTGCTTACATTCGCTTACATTCTCTCTCAACAGTAAACAGGAATATCAAGATTTGGGTCTAAAAAGTATTGCCAAAAATTAATAGTCAAACCATTACATCCATTACTACGTTAACAGACTTTTTTCAATTAGGGATTAAAAACGTGTTAATAGTTTAGTTAAATAATTAATGATCTAATGATCGCTAACTCTTTAGAGTCAGTCAGAGAATAATTGCATTCAATTATTTTGAAGGAAAAACTCTTCACGAATTCAATATATAAATTGTCATAAATGGTGCCATTCCTGATGCAGATGTTTTGCGGTAGAAGAGGACTAAAAAGACGACTCCAGACCCAACAAATGCAAAGAGGGCTCGAATGGCAATAAAACTATTGAATTGTAAGCAAAAAACAGGCGAATGTAAACTTGCTTTCACTCACTGGACACACACTCACTGGAAATGCAAGTTTTTAAAAGTTTTTGAAGAGAGTCGCTCTGATAGAGCACTTGGACCCAGGGCTGAGGGGAAAGGGGTCGCCATAGCTGAGGGCGGAAGGAGAGTATGGTCTGATGTCAAACTGGCTTTTAATTTACAACTCTTAACATAATTCAATGCACATATACTTACATTCTTGAGATCAGCTGACACTACAAGTTCTTTACATTCATATATATGCAGACAATAGATTGACTTTCCGTCGGAATGACTCAAACTCTGCACCAGAAGTCAAATCATAGCATATGTATGTGTGTTAGTTATGCTGTAAATGTGAATAAACTAATTCCCTTCTGGTTGTAGGTGTGGGTCAGTACAGGTGTTGGAAAACTAATCGAAAAGAATTACAATAATAGGAACTAAACTCGAGTTAAACTCTAAAGAATATTCAGATACTCTTAAACAAAACTTTGGGCAAACAGTCATTTTGGCGAAAATATAGCAATTTGTGGAAACAAAATGCAATCAATTCTGATTTGCATTACTTGTGCCAATCGGAGGTCATTGAGTTTTCTCGAGAAAAATACTTCTTTACATAAATGAGACGAAAAACTGCAAAAACTAATAATAGCGGGAAAAGTGAAAAAGTGAAGCCAGAAGTCAAATTGGCAACGGGTCCGCTCTTCAGCACTGGCACCGGCACTGGCTCTGACACAGGCTCTGGTCATCACTGGCACTCATATGGCATTTTAGGCATATCTTGTTTTGTTGAGGATATTCATAAATTTTTTCTAAGAAATTCGTATTAAGTTTTTGAGAACACCCTGTAGTGTATGTTAAAGTTCATACGAGTCAACGAATCACAGATGAAATGGATAGTAAGGACTCCACAAAAGAAATACTCGATATATACACAAAAAATAGTCAGCTTTTAAGCTAAGGTGCACTGACTGCCAGAGGCGGCACATATTTCTCATGAGCTTTCAGTTCAGAACTGGTATATAAAAAATCGGTTCCAAATCGTAACAAAAATGATTCCTTAAAGAAATTATTCTCTCATTTAATGGCAAAAAATGGTCAAACATTTAAAGACAAGTGTGAGAGGAATGCCTCAACACTGGAGAGAGTGAAGGAGTGACTGAGAGAGCAAAAGAGAGGCGAGAGAGCACTGAAGTGGCGAACAAAGTGTAAGACTGTTTGAGAAAATTTTCTATCATTTTAATCGAATCAACAGTCAGTTTAAAAATTATAAAAAGACATAAATCGAGTTAATTGTTATCTCGAAATCAAATGCAAACAACGAATACACCTGTGGTTTGGAATATGAGAGAATCGATAGTTTAGATCGACATTAAGCGTCAATTTAAGAGCCATTTAAGTCATTGTTTTGAAGCGATCGTCAAAAGCAATGAAGAACTGAAGTGACGATAAGAGGTTAAGTTATGCGACCAAAAGAGGCATTTAATAAGCACAGGCATACCGGTGCTGGTGCAGTGGAGAGCCCTAACCCAGAGCGAGCCCTAACCTGCACGCAAACACGTTCACCAAATAAATTACTAAAATGTATTTGTGAGTTGGGAGGGGAGGGATCTCTTAACCAAAAATTCCTCCCAAAACAATTGCACGACTACTCAGAATACTAGTCATAATTCATTTCATTTCATATATTATATACATTTATCAAAAAACTATTTTTCCGCTCAAAAACATTTTTTAAAACTTGAATTTTTTTAATAACATGAAAAGCAATTTTCTCTCATTTGATCTTAACGTCTGCTCTCAGACTAAGAATAATGGCGTTTCCATTCACTTCACTCGGTCTCTCTCTCTCTCTCTCTCTCTCTCTCTCTCTCTCTCTCAAATGAAATAAAACTTTATTCATGAGGAAAATAATAAGAGAAAAAAATTAAATATATTTTTTATGCTTAGATATTAAGCTGAATGAATGACAGACTAATTCTGTGAGTTTTAATGATATGTTTTTATATTAAAACAACAAAAAAGAGCAAAAATTGTTTCATTATTTGAACAAATAATGATTCATTTGTCTCAAGCGGACGAGTCTTATACGACAGACAATAAAAAATACAATAAAAATAAAATTTAAAAGAATAAGAAAAACAAAACAAAATTAGAAAAACCTTTTTTTCACTTAAAAAGATTTAATTTTGATATATGATATTGAGTCGAGTTATTAAATAACATACATATTGTATAATAGTCTGTACAGAGAGTGTGTAATAGAAGTGATAGACTGTAATGAAAGAAGTGCTAAGCAATTGATTTAAAGCAAGCGATGCAAAGCGTTTTGGTTTTTATTATCACTACATTCGAAGACATGAAGACATGATTTGCTTCGTTGGACAACCAGTTGTAGGGCTTATCACCAGAAAAATGAATCAAAAATGATTTCAAACGCCTATTTAATTCGACTCAAATTACATATATTGCTCAACAGTCGCACTCAGACAGCACTAGCACTGCCTTCCCCTCGAATATCAAATAAAAAGTTACTACAAATAGCAAAAAATGTGTTTATATGTAACTTATGTGAGAATGCAGTGTAAATGTTATTATACGACAATAGACTTAAGGTGTGACCACTTTTTTGGTTTATAAGTTTCATTATTTGAGAAAAAATAAAATAATAACAATATATAAAAACTACAACTTTTTAAGTGTTTGAAAGACAATGTTCGACAAAATGATATGTGTGTGAGAAATAGCAAAGTGACGCTCTGATCTGAGCAAGCTCAATTGTCAGGCACTTTTGGAATTAAAGTTTTTGATGTAGGTGTGATCTACCTGTGCGTGTCTCACTAAGCGAACAATATTTAATTTTTTATATATATTACTATTTTCTTCTATTTTGAAATACTATCGAAGAATTTGTGTGAAATTTATAGGAAAATAGTAAAAAATAAGAGAAAAAGTTAAAAACTATTTTATGTCGCACTCGACTGAGCATTTATGCGGTCCTCAAAAGAATTTCCTGTTTTCGGCGATACATTTCAGCGCAAATTATTCTTTTGTCAAAATTTTTGTTTTGGAATTTTTTTCTTTTCTTTTACTTCTATAACATATTTGTCTATCAAAACAAAATTATGTTTTTACTATTTCGCCACAATTTTACAATATATGATAAATTGATTCAATTTTTTATAGACAAAAATATATATAACAATAAATTCGATTAAATATAACCGAAATTCTTATATAACAACAAAAAATAGTTTTCACAATAGAATTAGTTGGTATTGATTGGGAAATGTTTGAAAATAGTTATATATTTTGTATATTGAGGAGAGTTTATGGTTAGAAACATACGATTCGCACAAATCGAAGTCAAGTGAAGAACTGCTTGTCTAGTGTTGGAAGTCATTGATGTCATCAATCTTTGTCATTGATGTCATCTTTCGATGCTTTTAAGAGATGTTTTGTTTGACATCAATCAAAGAATGGGTTATAAATTGGATGCCATTTCACTCAAAATATTTATTTCAATTTTAAGTGTTTTCAGATCTAAAGAATTTTTAGCCGAAATTTTCGTCAAATATTATTTATATTATTTATAGCAAAAATTAAATGAGTTTTAGCTCTAATAAAATGGTTAACAAAATGATTTATAATTACTTCTAATTATAGCATTTAAATGACTTTTATATTTCGTTTAATTATAAATTCTCTCTTAATATCACTTTTGAAGAAAGTTTTTATTTTTGCGCAAAAGAAAAAACGAATGACTCCTGAAGTCTAAATTGAATAACAAATCGTTTAGTGTTTGAAAAATTCAAATACAAACTCAAAGAACTCGTCAGAAGAAGTCGAGAAAAAATAAGAAGAAATTAAGTGCAATAACGACTCAATGACATCAGAATATAAGCTCTTAAACGACTAAATGAGAAAAAATTAAGTTTTTGGGAGTTTTACAAAAAACAACGAAAAAGAAGTAAAAAATTAATAATAATTGCAATTCAAGTGTTCGTCTGTTTGTGAGTGGGATTTGAATCGACTTAAAAATTTATAGAAAACTAACTAAACTTCTGAAGAATTCCAGTCGTTTTGTGGGGCGGAGTGTAATGTATAGATTAAATAGATAGCACTGGAAGTTGGGATGAGATGAGAAAAAATGGTTTATTAAAAATTCAGAAACAGAAATCGACATTTGTCACATCAGGCACATTCTTGATAGGCAACAAACCGATGATTTAATGTGCACTTTGGCTCCGGCACTGCATTCTATGCTTTCTTTCTTCCCCTCCCTCCCTGCTCTCTCTCTCTCTCTCTCTCTCTCTCTCTCGACCGCACAGCTAAACCCAGTCTGCGGTGAAGGGCAGGCAATCACTATTTTTCTGCTTTACTATCTTTTAAGTCAAAACTCGAGTAGTTTTCGTATGTCTTCTAACGTTAAAATGGCTGAAATGGTAGCCAAACAGCGATTTGTCTTAAGACATGAAAAATATTCATTTTAGTAAAAGAGAGAAAAAGAAAAAAATTTATATAACTTATCCCAAAAACGGCACTTTAGTTAGAAATAATAAATATGATCCGTATCTCTGTATCTCTTTTGCTGATTAGAAATTTTTTCTTCTTTCTCTCCTTCCCTACAAAAGTGGGTTTTTGTGGTGAAATCGCTTTTAATATTAGTTATACATAACATAACTTTAAAACAAAATTTTAAGTTTAAACTCGGCTTTAAATCATCAGTGAAGTAAGTGCGCGATGTCTGATCAAGTTTAATTACCTCCTCTCCATCTCCACACCCAATTATAAAAATCTATGTAATATATGTCTGCTAACAGTGATCATGATTTCGAATTTTTAAATGAATTTTCTAACTATTTTCGCTCATGTAGTGAGAGATAAAGGAGAGAAAAAATGAGCCGAACCATTTTTAGCGTAATATAGAGAATATGTTAAATATTAATTGCATTAATAGCAATCATACATCCAATTCAATTAGGAATTGGTATTTGACCCGAAAAACCTATTACTGCACTCAAACATATTATTAATCGCAGTGTTTCCACAGTTTCCAGTCTTTCGAACCGTTTTGAAAAATCAATTTTTAATAGTCAGTGTTAATGTTATATTTGTTAATATAATAATAGTGTTCAGTGCACTTGAGATGTACGAAAAATAAATATTAATATTTATGTTAAGCTTTTATGCTTATTATGTAAACATAATAAGCATAAGTAGTGTACAGTACATGTCATAGGAATTACCGCCTTATCTATTCAATGATGGCTTTAGAAAAAATATTTTTGAATTCATGCATAACTTATATATTTGTCTTTTTATATTATGGAGAAAAAGATGGCTTAACTTCCATAAAACTGTGTGTTTGCGAACATCAAAGAAATTTTTTTGAAGGAAAAAATTATTACTAAGTTATGGCGAGAATATATGCTTTAGAAAAAAGTTTAAACGCAAACATTGGGTATGAAAAAGACTAACCGATGATAAGGGAAGAGAAAAAATAAAATAAAATAAAATACAAACATTTTGCGCAAAGCATATAATATAAGCATTTCTGTTCTAAACTTCTTAATAAATTCAATTTTATGTATTCTTGAAGTGATTTTTTTCTTATAGCAAAATATTCCCTTAAAAAATAAATAAGATTTATTTTATGAATAACTGAATGCTTTTCAACTAAATTGAATTTAACTTTTTTCTTCTCTTTCTTTATATTTTTTCAAAAAATGTATGAAAACCTTTGAAAATAGATTTTTTTGTTATTTTTTTACTAATTTTAATTTTTAAAAATGTTTACTATTTTTATGTTTAGCTCTAAAGTTAAGAAAATTCTGACCTTAAAAAAAGAGTTTTCTTGTACTGAATGTTAATTAATTCTAAATGAGAAATGAAAACTCAAGTCTCCGTTGAAAAGAAATCTATGTTTTTTCACAAGTTTGCGAAAAAGCAAACATTAAATCTGTATTACAATTATTAGCAGACATTAAGCGCAGTTAAGACTAATATGTAAACATGTGTATAAAAAACAATTTTGAACAATTAAATTGATTAAAATCAAATAATTATAGAGTAAATGTGCGCTTATTTTTCAGAGCGAACAACATTTTTAACATTAAATCGCAAAGAAAATAAAAATTATTGCCCAGATAGCTATAATGGAGACCTCTTGGGCTGCTCAGAGCAATCGTAATAATTTTTTGGATTTAATTTTATACTCGAAAACAATTTTCACTATTAATACATTCGCCAAATATCAACAATTTAGTGATTTCTTAAGTGTAACTTTTAATTAAAGCGCATAAATCTATTAAATTTATTTTTATATATAGTTTTGTCTCGACTTTATTTAATTCAATTACTGATATATTTTCCTCAAATAAAATATTATTTATTTTTGCTTTAAGTTAAAACCAATTGATTTTAAACCTTTCGTTCAATTGTTTTGTTGTTTTGATTAAATTTTTTATCAAATTGTTATCGAAAGATAGATAATAGGAAAGATAGTGTAGTTCTTCGCACTGGAATAAGTGGCTGTGCACATCCAGACCACACATCTAGTTTGTTGGCACTCATTATGACGGGTAAAAAGTAGTGGACCTAAAGCCGGAGCTCTTGAGCGCTCGCACTAATGAATTGTTTGTAACAGATCTGAAATCTCCATCACTGGATGTTATAACGAGATGGACACTCCATCCATGAAAGGAATGGTCAAAACAGCGCTACAACAGATAATGCCAGCAATGCTATAATACCACCAGTGCTATGCTATCTGTGCGCTCAACTAAACGCTTGTTAGGCTCAGCGCTCTCACAATCCTCACTCTGAACGCCAGCACTTACTCTATGTTTCGCTTATTTTATTATTTAATTGATTTTTAAAGAAAAAATATTTACGATTCAAAAAATTTTAAGATAAAAATTCAAAAATATAGGGCCTCTCGAAAAAGCTATAAAAATATATTAAATAATATTTGGTCTAATTGTGAATTTCGTTTCAAATGTTTATGATATAATTAATGATATTTTGAAGGTTGATATGATGTTTGATATAAGAGGGCTAAAGCTCTCTCAAACTCGAGAAGATATATAAAAATAAAATCGGTCTCTCAATCCACAAAAAGCTTTTCGTTGTCCACTTTCCCTAAGCGTATAGTCAGTATTGTGTGAATAAAAATATATATATATTCTCTCCTCTCATAAAATAGTGAGACTCGTGGAAGCGCTGCCGAAAGTGCACCGGAATATCCAGAGTTTGTTTTCACGATCTCTCTCTCTCTCTCTCTCTCTCTCTCTCTCTCTCTCTCTCTCTCTCTTTCACTCCGCATAGAGTGTAAGCATTAATGCATTTCTATTCTACACAAAAAATGAAATAATTATATTAACGACGCCTTCGGGTAAACGTATTATTAGAGGTTTAACTTTAAATAAAATTTACGAAATTATATTGGCTTTCGGTTTGTGAAAAAGGATTGGAAATTAAATATAAGTTAAACAAAAAATTTCATTTTATTACTTTTATTGATTCAATTTTCAAAGCAATAAAAGTTTGCGGAGAAAGTCATTTACATTATGTTAAAGCAATTGGTAATCCAGTTATAGTTATTTAAATACATATGTACATATTGCAAATATTAATGTCTGTCTTGAAGTACTGTAGGTATTGACTGACAGACTGGTTAAGTGAAAGCCAACACTTTTAAAATTGTGACAATATGTCAAAATAACTAATCCAAACACCAAAAGGATTTTAATTTTCTATTTTCAGATATTTTTGCTAATTATAAATAATGAGTTGATTGCCATATAAGGCACATATAATACGATTAAAGCGTTCGTATCGTTCAGTTCAGCAAATGTTTGACTTAATCAAAGTTAACTAAAAACATATGAAAAGCCCTTTTCTCGCAAAAAGACAGGAATGGCTTCTCATAGTCAGACGATTCGAAACATTGTATTCACGTCGACATTCACTACATTTGTGAAGTGATGTTCGAATCACACATTTAAACATTTAAAGAGTTTAAAGTCGGAGAGAGAGAGTGAGGAGAGAGTGAGTGAGTGAGGAAGGAGTGAAAGAGTGAGAACCTGACAATCAGCTCTTCAGCTCTTCAGCTCTGGTTGTGTCGACTGATTTAAACGCATTCAAAATCGATGCCAGCATTTAAAGTGAGCGCATGTATTGATAACACGATAACCACGTATTGGTTTGAGCTGAAGAACCGCAGATGAATCCAAATGAGAAACAGTAGGTCTTCGAGTAGGTCTGGTGTGTCTGCTAGGTCTGGTAGGTCTGCCAGAGCACAATTCGGATAAATATTTGTGAGCACTTGTACTCTACGACAAACTACACGTCGAAGGCTTGCGAGGCATCGAAGGCATCGAAGGCATGAGTTTTATGCAACACAACTGACTTGAATACAAAGCGCGAACAATAGAGCAATACTACAACAATATTGCCAACAATATAACCAAGCTTGAATTTGCTCGATTATAATGTTTATGTTAGTCAACTGCAAGGTTTTGGCTGCTGTGGAGAGTGTGCTGTATGTGTGGCGATATGACTACATGGGCTGAATGGCCTGTACGGCCTGCATGGCTAACACTAATTGAATTTAGTTTTTTCTACTCTGTATTGTAGAAAATTATGGCCAACAGTATTAAGCATTTATATTCGAGTTGCACATCATATTGTGCTGAGTGCGCCATATCTCAGATCTGAGTACACAATATCTACGGCTTATAATATCTCTGTAGTTCTGGTAGTCTATGGCACCAGTGGTAGATATGGCATATATGGCTCAATTGGAAAGGCAGTCTAATATGATAGCTGTGCCTAACCGTAAAGTTCGAGTCGTTGGTTGGCTTTCGGGCATAAAAGTGAATCGCAGTGAAGAGTAAAGTTATGAAATAGAGATAGTTTTATATATATGTTGTGTTCTCGCATACAATGCCTGTCCCAAGAGTACGACAAATACATTTGGGATCGTTTTCCGCATTTTCACTGCAAAAGTTGCTGTTTTACAGCCAAACATAAGGCTATATTAGAGAACATATTTATTCACTTTTGGGAAAAAACTGTTACTTTATTACACTGTTTGCTCTGGAAAGTGATGTATAGCTCAATCTAATGCTTTTGTCACATTCCATGCCTTCGCTTACAATTATTATTTATGTATTTTTTTACGGCTGTCCAACAGAATGTCATAAAATCTAAAAACAAAAATTTATTTTCTCTAAAATCTAACATTAATTACGATTTTAGTCTAATTCTAAAAAGAAATTCAAAAATACATAAAACAAGAAGAGAAATAAGTCGAAGAAAGAGAAGAAATTTAATTAATTTTTAACTACATTTTTATGAAAAACGCACAAAAAATAGATTAATTAACTCATAAATTATTTGATATAATTCCGAGAATTAGACTTTTGATAAATTTAGTCTAAAAACGAAAGCAAACTAATAATCATTTATGAGGAACAGTGAGAGTGAGAGTGAGAGCTATAGTGAGGAACTGCTATAATAAGTAATTTAGTGTCGGATTGAGAGAATAGGATTTGGATGCAGTTCTGATGCGTCATATTTTGACCAAAACCTTAAACAGTGTCTATGTATCTGTTGATAGAGATGGTCAGTCTAATTGGTATTGTTATTCCTGACAGTGCAAAGCTAGGCCACCAGAGCCCCGATTCCCCTCGAGAGCGGGCAGTGTTGGCACAGGCAGTGTGAGAGTGAAGTGAGAGAAGAGCACAACTCAAATCTGAAAGCAATCATTCGGTATGAGAAGCGGCACTAGAAATATATGAGCAATACTCGCAAATACATAACTTATAGTCGAGTACCTCTATCTCGGCTTTACTCCATTCAATGTTTAATACATTTGTTATCCCCTATTCGTAATTTACCAAATATGAGCCATATATGAGCCGTATATGAGTCCTGAGAGCACAGCTATAACTCCTCTATTATAGCTCAAGACTAATAATTTAATGCAGAGCTTATGAATCAGAGCCGCCAATCGTAGAGTGAAATGAATTGAATGAATGAATGAGTGAGAGAGTGGAGCGCAGACTATGACATCAAGTGTTGACTCTCGGCTACACGTTTCTGCTAAAAGGTCTCCAAGGTTGTTCTGCTCTATCTTGTTCAATTTTGGTTCATAATCATTGCTCGAAATAGTTTTTTCAATGTTTACTGCATTAAACAATTATATTATGCAAATAATATATAATAATAATAATATTTTTAATGATGTTTGACTTAAGTTAAATAATCATGAACCAAATTTAAATTTAATATAAGTTAAATTCGCATATTCTGACGCACAATGGCTTCATTCTCAATTAAATCAACTTATTTTTATTTTTAAACCAATTTTCAATATAAAGTTCAATTCCATAACTTTAAAGTCAAAATTTTGCATTAACTCTAATAGGAATTTGATTTTAAAATTCTAGTTTAAAATTTTTATTTTGTTAAAGTGGTGTACTGTGGTGTAGCAAAATCTAATTACATTTAGTTTTAATCTAACAAAATTTATTTAAAATAGAATTAGTTTATTGAAATTATAGTTAAATGGATTTAATAGAGAATATATCATTAAAAAC
>JAQIYC010000273.1:0-15917 GCA_034699545.1 Porobelba spinosa
ATTTATATTTAACTGGTAAAATAAAAATTGAGTTTTTGAATTTTAAAACAAATCAAGAATATTTTGAAAACAAATTTAGTTTTTAAAATATATTAATAACTTATAGATATTTTAAAAATAAAATAAGATTATTTTAAAAATTTAACAAACAATTTTTTCTTGTGTTTTTAAAGTATGTTATAATTTTACATTCTTCAATAATTAAATTTATTTATTATAATTCTATACACAATGTTATCGTTTAGCTGAGCAAGTATAAATAACAATTTAATTTAATTAAGTATGAATAACTCTATATTTTAAAATACTAATTTTAAACTTCATGAGTAAGGATGCAACTTTTAAGACTTCATGTTGTAACAAAACTCATGTTCTGGAACAAAATATTTAAATGTTATAATTTGTCGGCACTAAGCCAATAAAACTAAAATTATTAATTTTTTAAATTTTACAATTAAAACAGAATTAAAGTATAAAATTAATTATTATTTCTTGAAATTCTTGAAAAAAAATTCATAAATATTAAATAAAATTTTATAAAATTTTACTTTACCTTATATGTTCGGTCACCGAAAGTAGATAATTAAAATAACGTAACCGGAAGTTGATAAGCAAAATTTAAATAAATTAATAATTTAAATACAATTAATTTAAAATAATTTTAATAATTTTAGTTTTATTGGCTTAGTGCCGACACTTATTATAACAATTTAAATATATTGTTTCAGAACATGAGCTTTATTACATCATAAAGTCTTAAAAGTTGCATCCCTGTTCATAAGTTATGATTCATAACAATTGCTTTATAATATTTAATTGTTTTTAATTTAGTTTTTATTATTTACTATAATTAATAATATTAATCTAGTATAAAAATATGTTTAATATTTTCAGGAATTAGTTATTTTTAGACTTCAAAAATATTAAATTAAGTTTTAATTATAATTTTCAAATTAGATTTTATGTTTTACTATTACAGTCTGTTTTTATTTTTATTATTTAAATGCGTTTTTAGTGCAAAAACCTTATTATATAAACAATTTGTAAACATCTAGAAAAGCGCAAAAACTATCCCTCATATAATTCAAGTAAAATCTTTACATTTTAAATGAAGATTATTTTATGTTTTGACATAAATTGATGTGATATGGGATCGCATCTCAAACGGAACATTATTTTTATATATAATAATAATAAAACAATTTTAGATATAGTAATACCGGAAATGAGTTGTTTTTATTTCTAACTATTTTTTACATTATATCGTTCGAAACAATAGAAAATATAAGTTATATAAAAATTTTCGAAATCAGTCGCTTTCGTACAATGCATTTGGAAACGAGAATCTGCTTTCATAATCATAAATGTCAACATAAAACTTGTTTATAACCAAGAGCAACTCTTATTCCAACAATAATTTATTTTTCGCACTTTCTTTGCACTAGTTTTTTCAAAAAGTTAGTTTTGTTTGTTTATACTTTGTTTTTCAAAAATAGAAATTTAGAAGTTTTTTGCACAAAATTAGACTTTTTTACATTTTAATAAATTATATTTAAGTATAAAGAAGTTGTTTATTATTTTAGTTCTCAATGAGAGTATTAATGGAGAAATATTAATGCAAATAAAAACTCATTCATATATACAGTTCTTAAATCTGTCAAAAAAAATTATTTTAAGACAAATAGTCTAATAAGTGCGTAGAGGAGAGGCTGAGAGGGGTTGAGATGTTGACTATATTTCTATATTTTGGTAACAACTGATTGATTGATAGCCAATAGAAACTAAAATAATTTACAGTTGAGTGCAAGTGATGATGAATTGAGTTAACTCTAATATCTTTATTAAATTTTAATATGCTCAGGTAGACTTACACCATTCACGGAGCTGGTCATTGCCCGGGTATCAATTCTGACGATGATTGCAATCTCCGCAGAAAGGGTAAGCGTTTTTGCCACAACTGTATTATAGAGACTGTTATAGAGACCATTAAAGTCTATTCGGGGAAAAACAGTGAAATATTTATTGTCAGTCGTATGTCATTGCAATTAAACACACAGTAAGGTCTCGGGAAGTGCTGTTAAACTGCTTTCACTTTATATGTTGTCATTATGGCAATGGGTATATAGAGTAGAGCTATAGTGAACACACAATAGTTGCCGATATCTTAGTTTGCCCGGATTGCAATTGCAATAACATAATGCCTGTATGTTTGAGGTTATAACCTATAACTTATACAATGCTCTGCAAAGCATAACAACATATCTATATTGTATCTAATATTCCCAAAGTATTACGCGATTTGCAAACCATTAAAGGCTGGCTATAAGTGCACAATACGTCGAGCAGTGGTTATAATAGTGATATTGTGGAGTGTGGCCCTAGTGGCGACCATACCTGTGCTGTTCGGCACAGAGCTGTCTCAGGCGCGTTACGTCGACGGCAGTTTGGTGTCGGTATGCCTGACCAAAGCCAACACTAATTGGCAAAAGATATACTTTTTGGGTTCAATGTTAGCCTTCTTTTGGGTTCCGTTATGTGTATTACTAGTAATCTATAGCTTAATAACGAAACGACTGGTAGTGGACGACCGAATCGAATGCAATTCTGACGGTCGCGTCAATTGTAATGCAGAACACATTCAGATGAGGCGTCAAGTGGTGGTAATGTTGGCCGCAGTCGTCATCTGTTTCTTCATATGTTTACTGCCCTTTCGGTTATTAACTCTATGGCTGATCCTTGCGTCGGAAGAGCAGATCAAACAGCTATCGATGGAAACCTTCTATAATATACTCTATTTTTGTCGAATCCTATTATACGTGAATTCAATGCTAAACCCGTGTCTGTACGCAGTGGTCAGCTCTAAATTCAGAGAAGCCTTTGTCACCATCTTGTGCTGTCGACGCAAAAACCGACTTTTGCTCCGACACTCGACTTTCAACACCACTACCAGTTCCGTCGTAATGAGTTCTCTTAAGAACAGTCTGCATCGCACCGGCAATGTCCAACCGAATGCCGGCGCCAATAGCTGTCTGGCCATTACTAACGCCACTATTCATAGTCCAGAATCGTCTCTCATATCGTGCACTTCACTCAAGAATCCATTGTTTGAACCGAAAATATGTGACTTTAGCGATAAGAATCTCAACTCTATTCTCGAAGAACTTAATGATAACAACATTCGAATCAAATGTCAGAGCTTTGAGAGTCCGGGTGTTATAAACACCATATCTTCCGATGAAAGTTATGTTTAAAGTTTTCATACATTTCTATATTACATATATTATATATTTGTGTTGACATACAGTTAGTGAACCCATTGAAGCCATCGATTGTTTATTTGTTGTATTATAATCAGAGAGTGTTTGTAAAAATCTTGAGTTTTAGTGGTAACCTGGCTAATATAATAAATAAGTGGACACTTAATCTAATTATTGTTTATAAACTAGTTTGCATAGCAAAAGAGACAAACAAACAAATTTTTAATATTTATATAAAACAAATTAATATTAATATTAATGTTATTTTGTTTTAATTTAGTCAATTTTAATTAAAATAAAATTTCATCCATAAAATTTGCCCTGGTTACCGCCAGAATGTGATAATTGTTAATATCTGTTCTCTTGATTATAATTAATGATAACTCGTTTAGAATTTAATTGTTAAATATGTAGAATAACTGTTAACTATATTTATGTGTTTTTATATTAAATATTATACAACTGTTTTGTTATTTGTATGATTGGACCAAAATTTTTACTTAAGAATAAATGTTTTTATATAAAGAAAAATTCGAGACTTCCTCTCAATTTCAAGTTTAAAGTGTTATCTCAACAACAAAATTGAGTTCATCTCCATTTCATATGCAATCAATTGAGTGCTATTTTAAGGCTTAATGCGAAAAATGTTTTGCATAGAGTCTGGAATAAAGGCAAAGACGAGAACATCAAATGAAAAGCTATCGAAAAAATGTTTTGCTTTCCATAACATTTCACTCAATTTCTGTCGCAGTTCGTTGACTCGATTTCTTTGAGTTAATGTTTTTTGTCTTAAATAAACCTTTTTTTCCAAATGTATTTTCAACGTTAGACGAAAACTTCAATTATTGTCATTCATGTAAATAAAAACGTAAAAAAATATTCAATAGACGAGTGAATACTTACATCAGTCTCTAAATTAGTCTATTTTTAAGATAGACTTTCATTCAATGCCTAACAAGAGTCGAGTTAATGCTTTTCACAGTCTTTATAATTGATGACAAAAATCAAATTCTATATAAGAGTAAAAACTAATTATTATTATTATTAATTTTGTCTAAAAAAAGACTATTTAAAGATATCAAGCTTGATCAAATTTAGCCTCAAATATGCATAAAATATTACATAAAACAAAAAATTCAACATTTTTTAAATAGTCTCATGAATTTAAAGTGAAAATTCTTGTGAAACCCAATGGATAATAAGGAACGACTCGATTGTGATTTGATTTTAAACGATATTAAAATTGGAATAAATTTCATATTCGTTTCGCACAAAAACGGATGCTTTTAAGGGAATTCTCGAAAAATATTTGACAAAATAATATGAAAAATAAAATTCTATTTAAGAATTCTATTACATTAGAAGTCTGTTCTGTTCTCATGTTTAAAAATTTAATAAAAATACTATTTTTACCTCCGAATGAATATACAAACTCTGGATTTCATTTAATTCACTCTCTCTTTCGTAATTGAATTTTCTAAATGATTACATTTCGCTATTCAGGATAGTATTCAAAATTTATATTTCCATTTTAAACACCAAATGATTTGACTAAAATGTGTTTTTATATTAAATTTGATGTGTATTAACAAATCAAATGTTGCGAAAATAGTTTTGAAAAGATATATTTTTCGATTTAAATTAAATTAAATTTAGATAAACTCGAAAAACTGTTAAGTTGTTAGAATTTTACTGTTTTAGTTCAGTTCAAGTCTTAAACATTTAATTATTTTAAAATTGCATTAATTATCTGTAATTTTTGAGAATTTATCAACAATCTCAACTATTTATTTTATTTTTGCCAAGTTTTAACATTTTTTCCATTAGTGTGAAAAAAGTCATTTTTAATGTTTTTACTGCCAAACAAATCAAAATATTTATATTTATATTAAATTGTTGTGTTTTATGAGCCATTAAACTATTAAATGTTTAAATGTATTTGTTTTTAAATTAATTATATGTCTTAATGTAAAAATGTTAATCTTTAAAAATTAACTTGATTAGCTTTTTATCAATATGCATATTTGATTGAGAGTCTATTATTTGATTTTGCTTAAGTGCTTACATGGTAAATGCAATTTATCCCTGATTCAATTCTAGTAATAACATTTATGTGTTTTATTGAATGGGTTTGACGTTAGATAAGAAAAATAGAAAAGAAGAGAAAAGAATTGAATAACTGTTGGACTGTTTGAGTGTTGAGCTGTTGATTAACTTATTTACTTTGATTTCATCTATTAATAGATAAGACATTTGAGGCATTAATTTCTGACCACTTCCTACTGCGACTGCATTAACAAAAGTATCAATTCTGTGGAACTCGTACTCTATTTGCAGAACTGAATAAAAATGTAATTAAATCATTGAAAGAGCCGTTACTTCTGATCATTATTTGTTGAGTAGAATCACAACAATTGTCACTCGTTTTCAAATCGACTGAATTGGGGACCAAATGCAACCGAATCTCCGTTTGGCCTAATTGTGTCGACCACTCACTCACGCAAAATGACAGCTATAGCCAGCGCTGGCATCGCTCCGAACAGACCTCTCATGTTTCGGTGCCATTAGAGGCCAAATGACATGTAAGATAAGACTCGCATAAACTCGTATAGACTCACATAGACTCACATAGACTCGCATAGACTCGCATAGACTCGCATAGACTCACATATATTATTATGTTTGCGATTATTTTCACTACTATTTCATTCGATTGACAGTTCTTTGAACTTTATTCTAATATTCAAGCATTTAATCAATTTTTTTGAAAATATTTAAAACATACTATTGGAGGGATTCGTGTATTTAAATGTAAAGATAATGCTTGATAAATTAGTTCAATAATATTTGTCTAATTTATTCAAGTTTAATGTACAATACAATTACTCAACTATTATATAAATTTATTTAATGCTCTTATCAGTACAGTTGATAAATTATTAAACAACAAATATTATCTTGGTTTTTAGAAAATATTAATTTGATTCGATCGTCATTGTTATTATTAAGTATTTATATAATTATCATTAATTTATTATTATATCAAAGAATTGTAAAATCTTTATATTGTTATATTATTGACTGATATTAATATACAATTTTAAAATATAGTATATACAGTCAAAATCATAAATGTGGGAAGTGCTTAAACGGCTATTACTTTAAAACAGCTGGGTAGAATTTAGGGATTTTGACAAAGTGGGGGGTATTTCTAAAATCTCCCTATTATCTGAAATTTTAAAAAATTACTCTTGGCTACGCTGAGCGAGGGATACCTCCCTCCTTTAAAAATTGTCGGCTCTCGAAGATAAGTGCAAATTTTTAGCTAGTGTAAAATATTTTTAGCTAAATTTAGTTAAATTGTTGCTAAATGCAGCTTATGTTTTGTTAAATTAGTTAAATTTAATTTAAATCCAGTTAAAAATAATGTAAAAATAAAGCAAATTATAGCTGTTTTGTTCTATCTCTTAAAATTTAAACCCCTACATTTTAACCTAACCTGATTCAAGCCTAAATTTTCAGTCTCATATCCTACCTGACTTTCTCTTCACCGTTGTTGATATGCATGGTAAAATTTAATAAAACTTAGCCAATGGTAAACTAATTTAATCTATTTTTACAAAGTTTAACCGAATTTAAACCGAATTTATCCTAAAAAACTATTTAAAAAATTGGTATCCTATCTGTTGCTCAAAGAGGTGGTAATATAAGTTTTTTTAAACTCTGGGGGGGGGGGGGGTAATTGCCTGATTCCCGCCGCTTTCACACCATTAATTTTATTTACATTAGTCTTGTTTTGTATAGAAATTAATTTAAAATAAGCCAAATCCTCTTGGGGGTTGGGCGTGGGTGGGTAGAGTAACTCTGAAATGTTTTATTAAATTTTGTTCTGCGGTTTGCGAGAATTAGACATTCAATTTTTAATCTAAATTTTGCATTGCTAGAATAAAAAAATAATCATTATAATTTTTATAATCACCAACAAAGATATTAATTGACCACCATTATAAGATAAGCCAAATTCTTTTGGTGGTTCGTGCGTGGGTGTGTAGAGAGTAACTCCGGGAAGTTTTATTTATTTTGAGCAAATTCTTTAAGAATTAGACATTTAATTTTTTTTCTTCAAAATTTTCATTGCTTAATATGGAAAAATAAACATTATAATACTCAATAACCAATTTAAGTTAAGCCAAATCTTTTTGGTGGTTTGTGCGTGGGTCGGTAGAGATTAATTTGGAGAATTTTATTAAATTTCTGAGAATTAGCCGGTTAAGCTCTTTTCACATTATGGTTTTTCATTGAATAGTATTATTAACATAATAATTATTAAACAATCATTATGTTAATATCGTTATATAAAAAATCATTACATAATAATTAGTAAACATATGATTTATACTTATTATTTACAAAAACTTTTGTACATTATATTTATATTTATTTTATATTTTATTATTTAATAATTATATGCCGTCATAATAAATACCTGTTATTAAATACCTTTCATTAAATGTGTTTATATATATATATATGGTTATATATATAATGTATAATCCGAGATAAAAACTGGATTTATTGGTTTGCGAACAAATAATGAATAGAAAAAGAAAAATGAATTCATAAATATTGATAATTTTGATTAAAGCCATTCGATTCGCTCATTGAGATTGAAGTGCAGACTAAGTATATTGAGATTTATTTTATTATAGATTTTTTCACTTCATTTACTGATTGCCTCTCAGAATATGGAAAGAACTCGTATTAAACATTAGAGTAAAGCAATACTTTAGGCCTGAATTCCGGGTCGTTTGATGGTATCAATGAATATAATTTATAGTCGTATCAAAACATATGATCTGCCGCTCATTTAGGGCTCACATCGAGACTCAAACTTTTATCCCTTCACTACATAGCCATCGCTCGTGTTTTCCTGTAATTCCTTTTTATCGTATTTTTATTCCTATTATAACTTAAATACATGTATTGAAGCAGAAAAACAGAAATGATTTCAAGTTTTACAATCAAAGGTTTATTCTGAGTCTTATGTTTAGTCGAATCAAAGTTTTATTTCTCTTTCGATTCAAAGCTTCAAAAATATTGAATTTTGATTCAAATAAGTAGAGTATGCAATACAATAGGGATTTTAGATTTGCAACCATTTAGAAATTAGATCTGATTTCATAAATAAATCGAAAATAATATATTGATTTCATACAAATTTGACAAAAACTCACTAGTATAATATTTTTTGTTATTAAAGATGAAACAATTGAAAAATTGCAGAATTTTCTGCAAAAATTCATTATAATAATTATTTATAGAATTTATGTATTTATAGCTTATTAATGATAAAATAGTTAAGTTTTAATTACATTTTTATTTGTATAACATTCTTGCTATGATATTAAATTTTAATTAATAAACAATTTTAATTGCTGAGATAAAAATATCACTTATCAAGGTCAGATCATTGCCATCTTTCACTTACAATCCTTTTAGAAATTAATCTAAATATAGATTTAATAATTAATGCATGAAATCGAGAAAGTTGTGCAACAAATCACTTTAGTTTGAAAAAACGTATAGAAATTCTCTTTTATCGCATCCGAAGTCAATACAAGTGTTCGTCTCTTCAATTGATGACTGACTCACTCGAATCTGACGGTATCTGATCTGATGTTTGAGAGTAGTGTTAAATTGAGAGAAACTATAGATATGTTTGCGAAAAGTCGAGTGGAGACTATATTTTGGTTCCACTCTTATTATGCATCTATACTACGACTAAATATAACTCGATTGGTATGGTATATAACAAAGTCGTTACAAAACTCGAGAAGATTTATATTTCAGTCATTCAGAAATAGAAGTAAAAGAGGATTTAATTATAGAAAATAAAGTCGAGTTTTGTTGACACAAATGGTTTGCTTTAATTGCAGCAAAAAATTAATTTTCAACAAATTTCCTATCATTTTATTTACATTAATTGAAACTTTATTCTCAAATTCATACAAATTTACAAATTGAAACATTTTAAAACATTTTAAGATTCAATGCGTCAATAAAAGTCTCAAAAATAGATCGTTTTTACAAATATTAACCAAAAGTTCACTCAAAAGGCTCTAAAGGCAAGGGTTGGTGTTTGTAGTAGTTATCTCCGGCGGCAAACTCTGTTACAGTATCTCCCGATCCTTTGAGAATCCATTTGGTAGTGAGCAGTCCGTGCATTCCTACCGGGCCTACAGATAAACAATAGTATCGAAACATTTTATTAAATGCTATTAAGTAATTAAATGCCGAAGAGAAGCAAAAGCCTATACCTCGAGCGTGTATACGACCGGTTGAAATGCCGACCTCTGCCCCTATAAACAATTCAATTATAGATTTATTACAAATATTTAATGTCTAATCGTTTCTGAAAATAAGTGACATTTAATAGAATAAAACAAATTATGAGAGAAATTAGGATTGAAATACAAGACAATGTAAGAGTAATATATAAATAATTATTATGTAATAATATAATATAAAGTTATTAACCCAAACCAAACCGATATCCGTCAGCAAATCTGGTGCTACTGTTGTGGAAAACACAGGCGCTGTCGACGTTCTTCTGGAATAGATGTGCGGATTCGCCTAACAATCAATGAATGACATAATAAATGACTCAATCATTGTCTCAAAGGTTAATAACAGAAAGCAATTGAAAAATATTTTGTTTGAATATCTGTCAAAACATACGGTCTTCGGTTACTATGGCATCGGTATGTCCGCTCCCATACGTATTGATGTGTTCAATGGCATCCCTCACGTCGTCGACAACCTTTCAATTATCGATCGATTAGTGCTTTCGGTCTTTAATTCATTAATTCAATGGTTTGGACAAACCCGATCGATACCGACCTCTATAGTACAGGCGAGAGTGCCGTACTCTGTGCGCAACGATTTCGCAGCCGGCGGTCCGAATGTCAGTCTCCGGGCCAGTCGGGGACCAGAATATATCGATACGTTTTCTTCTTTTAATTTACTGCAAAGTCTAACGAAAAAGTCGGACTCAATGAGAGACTCGTGTAATAGCAGTGTTTCCATTGCATTGCACGCCGACGGGTAATCGCACTTCGAATCCCGAACTGCAATCAGATTTCGATTATTCGTTAATGACATACAACTCAATGTCGATTCAAATCAAGTAATAATTACTGATTTTAAGCGCTTTATTCAGGTCTGCACTGGAGTCGACAAAGACGTGACAAATGCCTTCGCTGTGGCCCAACACAGGTATCGATTTGCTCTGGTCTTGGATACTTCGAACCAATTCGTTCGAACCCCGAGGTATCACCAAATCGATATAACCCTCCAGTTGTAGTAATTCACTCACGTCTTCCCGAGTGTTCACCTGAAAGCAAGACAGAGACCGAACGTGACTTAAGCAGTAGTTGAGTCGTTAGATAGAGTAGGAAGAGTCGAGTGCCTACCAGTCCAATTGCATCCTCGGCGGAGTCGTAGTGCGAGAGCGCCTCCCGAATCAAATCGAAGAGATAGCGATTGGTGTGAAGGGCCTCTTTGCCCCCTTTGGCCAAAAGGCCGTTTCCAGTGGCGATAGAGAGGGCCGCGACCTGAGGCAGACAGTCTGGACGAGACTCAAAGATTACTAAAAGCACACCCAATGGCACAGTTATCTGTTTTAATTGCATTCCGTCGGCAATTAGTGTGTGTCGTAAACACTGGCCTAATATATCGCGCGAATCATTCGCTATTTGAATCAAACCATTTGACAAACTGTTCAGTTTCTCCGGAGTTAGTGTTAGTCGCGATAAAAGCTGTTTATCCAGACCTACCCGTGCAGTACAAAGTTGACTACATATATGCATTCAGTTAATTACAACAATTGCTTACCCGAAGCCTCTGCTTCTCTCAAGTCCTTTCCGTTAGCGACAAGTATTTCATCTTTTTTTGTTTGCAATGAATTGGCGATTCTCTGGATTATGTCAGACCTTTGTTCCGGAGTTAGGGACTGGAGAACGCGACTGCCTTTCCGAGCTATAAGAGAGTGACAGCTCTTTTGTAGTTTACGACACAAATCAAAACTTTAACAATAAAATTGAAAAATTCATAATAAAATGCGTCAAAAGCTGTGTATATATGAGTTCAACAAATATTTGGAAAATTTTGAATCAATTGAAGAATTCTTGAAATATGTTGAGACAGACAACTGATATAGGACTACACATATAGAGTACACTATGAAAAAAGTTTTAATCTAGCTCAACTTTGACAATTAGACAGGAAATATGATTTATATAAAAAAGCCTTCAATACTATTTTAATAAAAATATTTATAAAGTAAAGAGTATTTACTCAACACTCATAGGAATAAAATAGAGATAAGAATTCAAACTATTTTTATTATTATCCCAAATGATGAGTGAAATTGCCTTTCTATTAATTAGACTTAAGAATTAATTATTTGATTTATTCTTAACAAAACATCAAAATTTCCCGAATTTTAAACTGAAAAAATAAATTTATCTGAAATAGTGTTTTGTTGCTATAATTTATTATTTCCGGAATGTTTTCTAGTCTTCAAAAAACTAATCACTACAACAATCACTTTTGCATCAAAACATGAAAATGTGCCAAAACTGTAGAGTAGACTAAATATCTTATATATAACTTATTTGTGAATTGCGAGAGTGAGTGATGAGAAAACTAAATATTTGAGACTACACTACAATATATTAATAAAGTCAATGCTTTCGATATAATTTTAGTACTGTATATATAATACATTGAGTGAAGCTCATGTCTGGCCGGGCAGGTGGTGTAGAACCAGTCAAAATGTTGATCTTTTTTCAAATTCTAGGAAAAATTAGAATAAAACAAGCTTTTCCCACAAACTAACAAACCTAGGTTAAGTTTGATTTATAATTATAAATAAATTTTCAGATTATTTTTCTAAATTTCAATTGTTAAAATCACCAGTATATTTTTGCAAGTCTAATGGGCGGCTATTTTAAACTCCCTCGCATTTTAGATTTGTTTATATATTTGTTGTTTTAGTAAATTTACGCAAAATATTTGAAATGACTTTACTGTAATTATTAACAATTATCTTAATTAAAATCAATGCAATGACAAATTGCTTTTTTATTTTTACGCTTTTATCTGGTTTTAAAAACTATTTCAACATTTAGTTAATTTTAATATTAATTAAACTTAATAGGTTTCATTTTTGTGTGTAAAAACAACAATAAATATAAACTGTTACAAATATTCAACTGATTGTAATCTCAGCTCATTATCACTCGAAACCCGAAAAGATTTAAATTAAGTTAAGACTAAATACAGAATATACCGAACAAATAGACATAAATCTATTTAATATCAAAACGGAATTGTGTTTTAAAACTATTGATTCTGAAGACACTTTAAATTATTTTTAACAAATAAAGGCTTTTCTCTACTTTTTACAGTTAAATCATTTATTTGTGTTCTCGAGTGACACGAAATTTCGACATAAAAATAGCATTTCGTGGAAGTGATGTAAAAAAGTAATAATTAAAATAAATGTAAAGATAAATAGAGAATTAATGCATGAATTCGCACATCAAAACTGTTAATCTTATTCACAACCTATTCGGATGATAGATGTTTACACTAAATGTCGTATATTATGTAAGTCTATGAGTCTATGAGTCTCTCTATTTATAAAGCGAACCGAAGAGGAAAGACATTCAAAAAATAAGTTTTACATTAATTTGTATTCGATGTCAACAATCGAGTTAACATTTATTTGTTTTTAATAGCAAAAAGAGAATGAGTCTCAATGTAAACGAATTCATTGAATGGAATGCATTTCATTCAAACAATTTTAATAAATAAAATAATATTCCGTTTTTTGACAGCAATTGCCAGTTATTTAACGGAAAAGCTGTTCATAAATGAGACAATTTCTAAGATTCAAATCGAGTTATTTGAGTGATGGCTAAACACTGAATACTCGAGAGAAAGAGTTTTTGCCAAATAGTTGGAAGTGATTGAGTCAACAGTTCAACGAATAACTCAAATATTACTCAAATTCTTAGAAAGTTATGTAAAACAAAACCAATGAAAACAAATTCATTTTATTTAGTGTTAAGTGAAGAGAGTTTGCGGTCAAAAGAGGAAAGAACTCGACTTTACAGAGAAGAGGCATTTAAGGCAGAGCTAGGGCTGGCTTACCATTGGAGGCGAGCGCCTGAACCGGAACTGTTTCCTGTTTGGATTGGGTGAAGAATGTGCCGATTCGTTTGCCAGACATTATTCGGTTGATTGCCTGGTCTTCAGTGCCATTGCAGATCACAACAGACACTCCTCTATCGAGAGCCCAGGCGGCGGACTTCACCTTCGACTCCATCCCGCCCAGGCCTACACGGGATTTGCCGCCAAATGTGACCAAACCGTTGTTGTGGGGCGAGTAGGTGTGCAAGAGTCGGGCGCCCTCTTGATTGGGCGGCAAAGTGTAAATGCCGTTGACGTCGGACATGAGTAAGAGAGAGTCGGCGCTCACTTCGACGGCCAGATGTGCGGCTAAGCTGTCGTTGTCCTGAATACTGATTACCTTAAATACAACAACAAATGCATCGAAAATAAGTCGTTATTTGACTAAAACAACACTCAATAAGAAATATATTAATACAACGAATAGACAAATGTCTGAACAGAACAACTTTGAGACAAAACTCAAAACTAACGGAAACACAGTTCACACCGAAGTTCTACTCCTAATAAAGAAGTAATTTATCGGTGCCTACTGTACCCGATGGTATGGATCAATCTCCGCTAGAATAGCTGAACCCACCCCTGCTAAGTCGCTGTCCGGCAGCGCCGGCGACACCACCGCGTCGTTCGTGTTAATGATTGGTACGATATTCAGATTCAAGAGTTCCAAAACAGTGGTTCGTAGGTTGTGTCGACTGATCGGATTGTAAAAATCGGGTTTAGTCACCAAAACCTGTGCAATCAAAACATGACTTAAAGTTAGAGACATTTCAAATGCATTAGTCATTAGATCTAAACCAATGAATAAACAAATGGATTATAGATATAGAGTCAGTGCAAACATATTGCCGGTGCGAACCTGTGCGATATGAACGCCGTATTGATTGAACATCGCGTCGTAGAGCGCCATTAGACCGCTCTGCCCAACCGCAGCCGCCGCTCTCGGCTCAGGATCTGAAATGCCTTCTCTAGTCCTCTTGAGCAACTCCTTGGGCGATAGGGTTTCCCTCATCGACATAGACATTCGCATTTCTGAGGCCAGGCGCTGCTTCCCGAAGGCGACGGCACCACTGGTCACCATCAAAACGTCTTTGCCCTCATTGTGCAGTTGCGACACCTGCTCTACAATCGATGCTAATCTACCCAAAGCTAATCCGCACTCGTCTTCTCTGGTAATGACTGCCGAACCCAGTTTGACAACAATTCTTTGAGCGTTTTTCAGGTCATTTCGTGTTTCGAATGCCTTTTTCACGACATTAGTGGCGTTCGCATTGCTGGCAATCGACTTAGAGGTGAGCCCACTCTCAATCTCCTGGTGCAGGTGCTCCTGAAGGGCTCTTAACCCTCTTTTGCCGTTATGTATATTACGGACGGATTGCGATCGCAAACCAATCGATGCTTTCAATAAGACTCTTGTGTTTCTGTTATTCAACTTAATAACTAAGCTTTTGTCGAATAAATTATTCAAACCATACAATAGTTTTGCCATTTCTTCGGATTAGTTCGACTCAATTTGTTGTTTTAGAAAACGAATTAACTTTTATTTAGAAGAAATCACTTTCTAATCAATACAAATGTCAACTCTTTTTCATAAAAGTTAATTTAAAACTTTTTATACTTTTAACACTCATTTAATGAGAATTTATGGCAAATTGTTTTAATTCAGTTTTGATTCACTTCTTATATAATAGGTATTCCAAAGCACTTTTCCTCCAATAGAAGATCCGATTAGTTCTTTCACTCAACTAATAAAACAAAACAATTATATCAAGTATTTAATACTACATAACAGTATAAATCGGTGCAAAAAAGCAAACTTTAGTCAAAACTGATAATAACGAGTGAGAAGTGGTTTAGAAATATCATTCGCAAAGAAAGGTTCGGTTTTGGTCCCTCTCTCTCTATATCTCGGGTCAGGATATTTGCAGCACTTGATTGTCAAACCAAACAAAGTTTCGCAAATAATTGGTAATATCGATACAATACTGATTGCGTTTCCTATTATTGTCTTTAGTGTACAACTATCTTAATAAACTCTATATATATTCTCATTTTGGGTTGTGCACGATACTATTTTATTTACTTATTAATAAGTTATTATTAAATTATCATATTGATTGTCCAATGTAAACTATTAATTAAATTAGTTTTTATCAGTAAAAGCAATTAAATTATATATTTTGAATTTAATTGTAATCAAGTATTTTAGTCAATAAATAATAATAACTTAAAGTTTAAATACCAAATGCATTGAATCAATAGTATTGATATTTAAAATAATTATAGAATCTTTATATTGCGTCAGGATATTGCTCAATATTATAGAACGTTAAAGTTAACATATTTACCTGATATAAGTACTTATTAGTTTATAGTTAGTACTTAATATAATAAATTTTTTTA
>JAQIYC010000274.1:0-15913 GCA_034699545.1 Porobelba spinosa
AACTCATATTCATATTGAAAATCAATTTCTGCATTCAATCGCATTTAAACCAGACTTTACTTCAAATGAAATTCAATTCATTTCAAGACATTTGATAAGTCTATACAAATAGTTATCTATTAATTCATTAGTGAATATAATTAAATTAAAAAACAATTGATTAATCGTTAATATGAATTGTCGACTAAAGGAAGTATTAAATTAAAATCATTTTAGTTTTGATGCCTTATATCGTATGCGATGTTCAGCACAACTAACGAATGCATTCAATATGAAAGTCAAAACACATTTATTTGAATTATTTATATATCATATTATATAGTATTTAATTGTAATTCATATCATTTATCTATTTATTTAGGACTAAAAATGAATACTTCATAAACTTCTTACCATTGAATGAATGTCTGTATAAAACATTGTTTTGATTTATAGCCAAAACATTCTTCTCATTCATTCATTACATCAATCAATGATAAAAATATAAACACATAAACAGATAAACATATGAACAGTGAAGTGAAAACTCAATTCAATACTAAATACTCAACTCGAGTCGAGACGTATTTCCATATCTGCCTCTACTCACTTGCACTGGCACTGGCATGCATTGCCAGTAGGCTGTGCTGGCATGTGCTCGCAATCAGAGCCACACTTCGACATTCAATTTCGATATTCTCTCAAACTTTTAATTAATTAATTCATTCATTTATTCACTAAATTATTTACTCTTTTTAATCCACAAATCGATAAGCATTTGATTTATTTAATTTTGATTAATTGGACTTTTTCTCTGAATCAGAAAATTATTTTAAGATTAAAATTAATAATAGGTTTTATATCGAGAGATAAAACTTTTTTTACGATTGATTAATGCTTTTGTCGATTACTCTATGATTGTATTGTCAGAACTCTTCCCGAATAGACACTCGATGTGAGTGAAGGCAGAAATTGATTCGATTCTTCATTCATTGCTTTCACTATTATATATATATATTTTTATTGATTTAATTCATGAAATTCTAATGTATTCGCAAAACCGCTGGAATTTTATTGCAGTTTATATAAGGATTACGTAAAAAGATATCAATACTTATGAAGAAAAGAAAGTTCTGAAGAGAGGGAAGGCGTGTCTTTAAAATACATTTAAAAACTTTTTTCTCTCAAAAAAGCTTAAGTGACTTAACTCGAGGAAAAGTTTTCCTAAATTTGTTTATTTTGTCGCTAAATATTTAAGTATATTATGTTTTGAAGTACTTAAAAATATGTGCCAGAAATGAATGAAAATTCTTTTCTTTCGTATACTCTTCAAAAGTGACTAATTTTATGCTTAAAAAGCGTTTAAACAAATATTTGTTATTTTTTTATCGTTGAAAGCGTTTTAATTAAAATTTATTAACAATTAAAATATGAATACAAATAAAATTCTATAAATATATTATAAATTCTATACAATAAACAAATTAATATTAAATAAATTTCCAATTAAGCGAAATTCTATTAATACAAATAACATTTCGCGTAATTGCTTAACAAATTGATCTTATTTTATACATTTAAACAAATAAGTTATGAGAATTGTATTCAATAATATATAGGATTTGTTGGCAGTTTTGGCACAAGCGATGGGCCTTCCAATGGGCCTTCCAATGGACTCCAATGGGCTCTGGAGTAACTGTATGTTTAGGTTAGAGTAGCGAAAGGACGGCAATCGATGTTTTAGTTTGTTTTTCCATCTTTGAGACGAGATGTAGAAAAAGTCTCTTTATTTGATCGGACGGTTGTATCAGATTTCTGGAGAACTAATGCATATTACAGTCCATTCTTCTTATAAAGTGTAAAAATGCTTTTTATAATAAATCCTGACTTTAGTGAACATGTTAAGCAATACAAGAGTTCATACTAAACAGGATTGACTGTATATTCAGATATAGCATACAATGAATGCTTTATTCTTAAGACTGTTGTGTATAGAATAGAGAAGAGAAGAGTTGAATACAATATATATATAGAGAGAATAGTGTAGTAAAGCATTAGTTGCGAAACGAGTGCTAAACTGATAATTCAATTATCGATTTGACGCCAAACTAATGGAATGAGTTCTTGTCTTTCCATTTGCGTTAGTATATCAATAAGACGTCTATTAAGCGATTGTTTGGTTAGCTTTGCTATAGAGTGGACATCATTTGCATCAAAACAATCGTCTTTGAGATCATTCAAAAGTCTCGCTTCCAATAAGTCCAAGAGATTAGTAGTCGGACTCTGTTGGCTCGCGAAGTAGGGCAGGTAGTGGTCGAACTTACACACAGTGGCCAATTGGCGCCAGTCTTTTTGGTCATTTCGGGGTAAATCCAAATGTGCGGCTAAGCCTAGTCTTACGCAGAGGTCAGAATCGCCGTAAAGTTTCATCACTTTATCATTCCATTGCTTTTTATCCGAATTATTATTATTGTTATCATTAGAATCGTCGCTATAATTGATTAGAATTGCATTATCAGGACATCTGTTGTTCTCATTGTTCTTGTTTTGCCAAATGTTTATCTCGTAATTCACTTTCGAATGACTGCCCGAAACGACTGCGCTATTGATGACAATGAAAGAGCAGTGAAGTAATGAATTAGGGCCACAGTTCCAGAGGTGTGTGAGCGGCACCTCCACCCGTTTCATGCCCTTAATTCGGCCCTCAGTCGGGGTCGCCATCTCGAGACACAACGACCCGCTGTTCGAATAGAGCTTCAGAACAGTAGTCTCGTCACCCAGTCTTGTGCTCCGATTATTGGGCGCTTCGTTGCAAAAGTTGATTATCGAAGAGGCGATGTTGTCGTATATGTAAACCCTTAAGAGGTGTTCGGTTGACGAGAACTGTTCGACAGAGAGCGCAAAGTTTAAGAGTTTAGTTAAACCCAATTCGCGGATTAGTGGCGAAGATATTCTATTTATAGTCGAGTCGTGAATACTTGCAATATCTCTCAAATGATTGCAATTTTTAAACTTATTTTTCGGATTAGTTTCCTTCCGAACGCAAAACATGTACTTCCCGGTCAGGTTCGTCAGCAGATATATGTATTGTTCGTCTATTTCGACAAAACATGATGTGTTCAGGTCTTCCTCTCCATATCTCAACACTTCGATCCACTTTTGAGTGGATTTCATGTGTAATGTATTGATGTTTTCCTGCCAGAGAATACTCAGACCTTTCGGCACTTTTCCGTGTCTTAGGAGCAGACAGTGCTCTACACATACGACGATCGGTCGGTTCAGATCAATAGTTCCGTCATTGCCTACAATCACCACTGGACTCAAAGAGCTGACTCCTGCACACCGAGAGTCCAGATCTATGCCATAATAGAGCGAAAGGTCTGGATCTCTGCTATTAGTTGTACTGAAGTCAATGGCATTCGGAGGGATATATAGACCGACTCCTAATTGGGAAGCAGTGGAGAAATAGCCGGTTGTCATCATTTCTTCGCTTACTTTTATGTTTACTAAATGTTGTCTTAATTCTGACATTTGTGTCGATTCGTTGCAATAAAGGTTTGATTGATTCGAATTTGAATTAATTCTCGACATCAGAGGAGTGGTAGTCGAGATGTGAGCGCTGGGAGGAGGCGATGGACTTTTGTCAATAATAATTGGTTCGGCGTAGTCGGGCTCACTCTCGTTATTATCCTCTTCACTGGTAGTAATGGTTGCAGTAGTGGTTGTGGTGGCCATAGACATGGCTGAGGTAGGCATGAGTTTGGGTGTTCCAGATATGGAAGCATTTAATTGACTGAATGAGGTTTGACTGCTATTTATTAGGTTATAGTTATGACCGACAGAGTCAGAGTTGGCACTACTGATAGTGTGAGGAACTGAAGGCAAGGGATCGGATCGGATCACGAAATGGTCCAAAAGGTTTGTATTGCAATCATTAAGTCTGGAAATCAATTGACACTTTTCAGAGCGAATCAGGTCTGGCTGTTGTTGGGTCTGCTGTTGCATTAGCAGAAGCATCGCCTGTCCGTCTTCACCGACCCGTTCCTCGTCGGCGTCGCTCCACTCTTGAGTCTTAACTCTCCGGCGTTTGAGTAAAACAAATACGAAGAGAATGAATATAAATAGAAAAGTAGTCGTAATTATAATAGACATCAAATAAATTTGTTGTTTGTCAGTCGCCCCGTTCTCCTCCCGTTCCCTTCGTTTCGATTGATAGAGATCTGGTGTATAGAAGAGGAAAAAATATTTACAATCAAAATGTCTATTGAATAGTTGGTTCTGATGTTATCTCTGAAGGGAAATGCGTTTTAGTGCTGAATATTTCAAAGGAAATGGATATACAGTAAGAATATGAGAGAAATCGAGAGACGAATCTTAACGCAAATATTTTATAGCACAGCATAAAAGTGAAAAATAAGACAAAATACAGCCAAAGTGAAAAGCCGATCGAAAGTAGTGACAAGCCGTCAGTATGTGTGTACAGTCGATGTCTTCAAATAGAATATATTGGGGACTGGGATGTGATGGCATTTTGATGATCACACAAAGTGGTGTTGCAGTTAAGTTATATGCGATGTAAACGACGCAATACTAATGCTATGCAATCCTGTTCTCTCTCTGCTATAGATCACAGTTGAGAGGAGCAGAGAGAGGGAGATATGGATAGGAATAGGGATAGGAATAGAGGGATGACTGCCTGCCTGCCTGCCTGTGCCTCAAAGTGAGTGAATGGCCTCGACTGCCAGTTCGGTCTCCGCCAGCCCTGCACTTAATGGTCTGCGATCTCTACCATCAGATACATAGTTAGAAAGTTAGAGAAACAGAAAGACATAAAACCAGTTATACTCGAGTAGCGCAAGAAAGGAAGGAAGGATGAGAATCGAGATGCACTGGTATGTTACGACAGTATGAGATATAGCTCCACTACACTCTTCATTTCAGCTCATTCTGCCAGTGCTGCGGCAATACAGAACAGTAGAGCACAAGCAATGACTCATTCTTATAAAAACTAGAAAACAGTAGTGAAGAGAGTAGTGAAGAGTAGAGATCAAAACATCCCTTCAATGCATAAATCGCATCAAAATAACAATATATCAAAAGTTTTCAACCGTTTCAGTGACATCGCAGCAGAGTATGCCTTCCATACGCCCCGACCCACCAAAAGCCCATTTTGCGAATTAATATAGAACTAAACAAAACTAATCAGAGCTAAACAGTTTGGCTGACATTCAATCGCAATTCGATGCTATCTTCCGCTCCGAAAACCAAATAACATGACAATCGTTGTGTAGTCTAACCATTACTAGTAATTCAGAGTCGAGTCACTAATACTTTGCTTCTTATGACTGTGACTTACTTCCCAGTCATTATACAACCGACCCCTCACTGTATTAACATTATATGACTTCTATAAGGCCTGACTTTGGATTATTTGGAAACTTTTAGGACCACTAAAGTAGATGCGATAAAAGCTGTTCTCCACTCAATCTGCACTCAATTCCAAATCTCATTCATATTCATTCCTAAATTGGTTTATGTTTATGTATTTTTACAATTTTATGCTTTTAAAGCAAAGCCGAGCTCTCATGCTCTGTGTCTATGTGTCTATCGATAGATTGACGTTTCGCATAAAAAGAGTCAAAGCAGTGATAGTACGGATAGTCTATTCATTGGATATATCGATATTAAAGTAACGATAAATTGGCTCAAAAAGGATATTCAATATATTGTTTGTTGGGTTTGGGTTGGATTTGTAGAGTAACTACAGTTAGGATAGAATCAAATCAAATAAACGAAATAAGCGAAAGCGTGACATCAATTTACGACTAACTATAAAATTACAATACATTGTAGACCAGAATAACCATCTTTTCGAACTCATAGAGTTTGGTTCGCTGTCATCATGACTCACATCTTTACAAATATTAATTTTCTGTGAGATATAAAAAGTTGAATCCAATCGACAAACTCTTTGCAACGCAAGAGATAGCACTAAATATGAACTGATTTGTGCTTATATTGGTTAGACATCGAACAGAGTTTCAATCCCAAGCTTTTTGCCAAATAGTGTTCAGCAATAAAGCCATAGTCTATGCATTGATGTACTGATGTAGAGCACCAATAGAAACGTCAAAGTATTATATTCGGGATAAAAGCTTCCGAACATTACAAGCGTGAGAAAGTGCTTCCGTTAGGGACTCCGCGACAAAACTCAATCAAATAATTAAACTTTTTTCTCATTAATCGTGAATTTAAGCTAATTTTAGTTCTAATTTAAAAACAGATCTTAACTATTAATGAAAATCTTACCTAATTTTCTGCACATTCCACCCGTGCAGTTCTTGATTAAAAAATCGTGACCAACACAATGATGTCCGCCGTGTTTCGGCATCGGGTTATCGCAAACACGTCTTCGCACCTGAATTTGTATCAATATATTGAGTTATTTTTTATTAAATTAAATTTACATTTTATTTATTCAATATATTTATATTTAATTAATTTAAATTATAAAACCACACAAACCTGCGAACACTCGTGAGAACATGTAGACCACGTGCCTAGAGATGAGAATCTAATTAAAATGCTTTCTATGCTATCTATGCCTTCTTTTGTTATTAAAAATGTTTAAATTTCAAAGTTTTTGAAATTAAATGTTAGAAGAAATAGAACTTAAAATCAAGACTTACTCCACGAAGTCCACGAACCATGAATTGGAGAACAAATTATACTGCAGTCACTGGTTTGGGTCGACTCTCCAGCACAATACTGGCCATTATTAATTGGCGTCGGATTACTTCAAAAAACATAATATAAGCCTTAATTTAATGCATAAATTACTTTAATTTTTAAAGAATTTATGAAACATTTGAAAGAATATTTTGAAATTTTTAAAATATGTTATTTAATATTCTTTAAGTCAAGTGAACCCAACAATTATTTTTGACCCAATTATATATAAACGTTAATAAAGAAAAGCATTAAATAACAAGAATGTTTAAAATATTTGAAGACTGACTGATATTTGTGAAACTCACATAACAAACATTTTCTTTAAAACTTTTGTCAAAAATAAGATTATTAAATGATTTTGAAGTGGATTTAGTGCAATAAAAACGTATAATCTGTTAAAACAGTGTTCTTAAAATTAAGCTCAACTAGCTTACAAAAATTTTTTAATCTAAAAACTGAATGTTTAAATTAACATTTTTATGTTTTATGTAAATTCTAAATTTAACACTAACTTGATTTTAACTGATTCTATATTAATATTATTGATTTTAATTTTGTTTTTAATAAAAATGTTTTTCATTTAACGTAAAGATATTAGTTTAAAGTTTTTATTTTTGAGCAAAAATCTTTGTATCCAAAATCTAGACTATTATCTTGAAATAGAGAGTTATAACTCAATTCAATAACTCGATTCTTGTATCTTAACTGTTTTAGTTATAGAAGAATGTCAGAAACACTTGTAAAAGTTTTTATATATATAAATTCTTAATCAATAACTAATTGCAATAATTTTTTGTAAAGTATATTAATCAGTCGTTTCTTGTTTTTAGCAAAATTAAGATTAAATAAGAGAACAATTTTTCAGTTATGAAAACCTCTTGTATTGATCCGTTTTAGTGAACGATAAAAGTCTTTAGAAAATTAAGTTAAACTCAAAGAACTGTTTTTTGTTTATTATTCTTATTATACTATTTCATGATTTATGTGCAATAACTGTAAGACTCATACAAAACAGACTTAAACAAAACTAATGATTATTGCATTAGTTTACATCTCTTATAATAACATTAAGAGTATATATATTTATTTTAAATGTTATATAATTATAATGCTATTAATGAGTAAATTTCGGTCTTTACCTGCAATAACGTATTCTCTTTTGAGATCCTCGGCCACACTTATTTGCGGTGTTGCAGCTGGACCAACCGCCCCAACTGCTCCAGCCTCCATTAACTAAAATGTGTTTTAGTGGTTTACATGGATTAGAATTTGTTAAATATTTATAACTAATGCTAAAAAATAGAGTATATTTGGAAAATAGTCTTCACTTTTGATTGTATTTTAAGTAAAAGATTAGTTGAAGAGAAAGAGGATTAAACCGTGAAATGATAAATCTGTGCTCTCTCTGTGTGCTTACCATAAACAGTCAACTGTGCCGGTTCACTATACCTAACACCGGCCGGGTTACGTACGGCACAAGTGTAGTTGGCCTGGTCTGCAAGAGTCACCTCTTTTATTATCAATGACGAGTCGTGGCCTATAAAATAGTTTCGGTGATCGACTGACAAGTTTTCGGGTATAATGTCGGCACCGGAATGATCCCAGGGTTGAATTGCACCGCCATAGCTAGCATTTATTAGTTCGCCATTCTTTAGCCAAAAGAGGGTAGGCTTAGGGTCGCCTTCGGGGGGCAAACAAGTAAAACTGGTCTGGGAGCTTATGGCTACGGTCTGAGGCAACGGCTCATTGATGAAGTGCTTTCGTAGAACTAATGCATTTGTGGTTTGAATTATTTAAATCAAAAATCAAATTATAAAATAAATAAATGCAAACATAAATACAATAATAATAATAATATTAACACAAAATTATATCATTAAATAAAACATTAAATAATAAACAAAAACAAATGTTTCAGAAGTTGTTTGTGTAATAAAAACTGAACTAAAGAGCAAACAATTCTAACTTAGAAACACAACTATTAGGAGATAATGAATTTGGATTAAAAAGGAAGTCAATAAAGAATATGTGATGAAAGACATAACTTAATGCCATAAAGCCGTAGAGTATTGTGTGAACGGATAAATAGATGTGAAAAGTTGGAGATATATTGCGATATATTACACGCATTAACTAAAGTTATTATAGTTTAAGGGATTAAATCGATTTGTATTGATTGATGCGAGTGAGACAAGAGTTGCACTGTTAGTCAGCACTGGAATAGGGATAGAGCGCTGTCTACAGAACTAAGAGAATGGAATTGTTTGTAAGGAAAGCACAATAGGAAGCGATGCAAAAGTCTGAATGAAAGGGGAATGAAATGCCGTTACATAAAACGATTAGACTTTCGCTTTGAATCGGCTTTGGATGTAGTGCCACATCTCTGATCAAATGCTCCGGTTCAGTTCTGGCTCTGTTACTGACACTGAATGGGAGAGGCCGAGAGACGATGGGAGAGGATGGGAGAGGAAGGGAGAGCGCGGAGAGCGGCAAAAATCAATTATATTAAGTGCATTGAGTTATATCTGCATTTGACGTTATAATTGATTGACGGCAATAGTGGTGAATGCCTTCCACTGCCACTACGACTGCGACTATGCCTATGCCTATGCCTATGCCTAGTATGCCTTAGAATGCCTTTTGCAGCTCTGCCACAGCACAGCCTCTTCCTAATACGGTATATAAAACCGATTCATACGAACCACTGCAACTGCACAAAGAGATACAAACTCAAAACAATAGGATGGCTCCCATTCTAAAGCATTTGTGAGTAAATATGAACAAAAAGATTTGGCGATAAAAGAATGGCTGAGAAGAGTGAGAGCATTGAGAGAACATTAACTTTCCAACAAAGCCAGCAATTAATGAAATGAGAAAAGTTAGCCGAATATAAACACGAGAACAGCGTTTGGATCGTTAGTTCACTATTTAGTATAAGCAGACAATTGAGTCAGAGCTGAGCCCAAGAATGTGAGTGAGCACAGTACTACCAGTGCTGTTTAGTCACTTTAAAGGAAATTAAAGCCTATAAAAAGTCCATATAAAGCACCAGAAGAGCAGTAAAGAACGCTCTGTCGTTGCAATTGGCAAAAGTTGAGCTGTTGTTCAGTTTATATCATTAAAACATTACTCTCTCGTCTCCAGTCTCTACTGGATATTAAAATTTACAACAAAACACTGAATCGTGTTTTGCTGTACATTGTCTTCCTGTGCCTAAACATTACCATCTCTTCTAAAACTGATATATCTTTGGATAATATTATTTTTGTTCTTAAAAACAGAAATATTAACAAAATTCTAATAATCAATATTTACACGAGAAGAGGATGGATGAGCGACGGCTCACTATTTCTTGGTGTCCGCCGTAGGCATTACACCAGCACTGGTATGGAGTGGTATAGCCGGCCTTTGCGTGTTCGTCGATGTCATTCCTCGTCACTTCCAAATCGAGTTCGATCTGAAATAAAGTCGATTTAAAAGTGAATTCACTCTTAACTCACAATAAAGTGATGTTAAACTAGAGAATACTTTATATATCAGTATAGCTTAGCTCTGGTATCACATAATTTAATTGCAGTTATGAGTTATGACAGAAAATTTGATTAAACGAAAAATGAATGCAGAAATACTACATTAATAGCTTACAATTCTAATGCCGGTTTGCGGATCCACATAATTGTGTCCGTTTTGCTTGTCTTGAATCGCTCTCTCGTCTCCTGTTTTAATAATTTAGAAACTGTTTACTCAACTAATTAACGATTACTTGTTTTAATTAAACAAATTAGAGCCAACCGACTGACCCGTATTGCAACTAAACCAGGCTTTCAATGCATTTAATGTTTTGCAGCGAAGAATTGCTGATTTGCTGCGAACTATGAACGCATCGCTCGGTTCCTCTTCGAATGCCGGGCCACTGCCAACACTGCCAACACTTCCACTGTTTATTACTTCTGAAACATTAAATGATAAATTTGAAAAATGAGGCGCATCTCACCGAGTCATGCAGTCATGCTATGAGCTCTATATTACGAACGCATTATTTATTATTCTTTACTTTTTTAATAAAAATGTTTTTCTGTTTATTCTGTTATTTTGTGAATTATGTTAATTCTAATAAAATTTTATTAAATCTTTACCAAATTTTTTCCTTAAGAAATTTGTTAAGAAATTTTATGATATAAGGTATGGTATGCCATAAAAAAGCCTTTAAAAGAATTTAATATCATATCAGTCGACGTTCAGTCGTTGTGAATAAGCGCCGAAACGATGCCTTACATACTGTGCTCTGCCTTATCGTCAATAGCATAGAACTGGTCTAATATTATATCTTATATTAAATTAAATGATAAAATACAAGTTTTTGGAATAATTATTAATTTTACTCTCGTTTCAAAAAGAGATTCAACTTTTTGTGATAACAATTGAGAAATTACTGAATAATATTCGCACGAATTTCTTTGCAATATATCAAAGTCTAGACTCAAGACTATTATAAAATATATGCAAAACAGAGTAAACCATTAGAGCAGAGATTTTGTCTTTTTTTTTGTCAATATGTATATATTTAAATGAATGAAAAAATTGTAAAATTATTGCCAAATATACAATGATATGTTAAAATTTATTCAGAGATTATATCTGCAATGCATTTATGTTTTCAGTTCTCAGACTAAATAAGCAAATGTTTAGTCGAATCGACAGTTCTCTACACTTTCCGACTGTTCGTGATCTTCGTTTGCTTAGCAATCGAGTCATAGTTCGTAATTTCAATAATCGTTGAGTCGTTGAGTGCATATCATTTTTGGAGAAACGATTATTTTCGACTCGAATCACAGGTTAGGTTGGATTGAGAGTTGCTCTGAGCGGCGCAGAGATGATAATAGACTCGAAGAAATTTTTGGTTTCAGTTCAGATAAGATGTGTCTGAGAGCGAGCATATGAGAGGACCGGCTCTCGACCGGTCCCGGAGTGTTGTGAACCAAAATTGGAAAATAGCATCACTTCTATCACTGCTATTATAGAGTTATAACTATTGTATGTACACTAAAGTAAATACGAGGCTCAGTGAGGGCACAGTGAGGGCCCGCAGCTGTGCAGTTGATTACTTAAAACTATAAGATTTAATGGACTTAAGTTCTGGCAAAAAGAGATTTTTGTTCTTTGAGGCTTCAGGCAGTGCTGGAGCTCTCGTACTGTCTGTTGAAAGGAGGGCCGAATTCGGGGGCAAAACGAAGGGAAACACTAATTATATAGGAATTCAAAACATATACTCGAGAGTTGGCGACCAAGTAATGCGAGACTGCCTTAAGTAATGATAAGATCTGCCTAAAGCTATTAATGCTGAAACAGCACCGGCAGAGAGACCGGAGAAACGCCAACCAAAGTCTCTAAAGTTTGCATTTCTTGTCGACTCCCATACCATTTGCCATACTTTACAAGACATGGACTCCACGGATGAGACAGAGTTTGGCATTTGTCGTAATTTAACTCATTTTCAATGCATTAAAATAATTAACACACAAATGAGAAATATATGTATAGTTTGCTTATATTGATATATAAAAACTTGAAATCTTGCACTTGTGAGGGGAGCGGAGAAGTGGAGAGTAGAGAAGTACCTGTCTTCGACTAAACAAGTATTTAAGTAATTTTATAATTTCAATAACTTTAGTCATGTTTATATCTTTAAGCTTTTGCTACATTCACGGTCTCTGACCACAAGAGCAAAGACTAATTGTTTTGATTATTAAATATAATTTTAAACTATAGTCAAAAATTAAAGCATAAAATAATGTCTAAATAGAAATTAGTAACAATTGAAAGCTTACGTACTGTGAGTGTGCGGCTGGAACTCAACTAATGGTAAATCCGTTTTCTTCGTCTCATTACTGGTTAGAAGAGTTGACGAACAGATGGTTAGAGTGAAGAGACACAACACAGAGTGTTGTCGCACAAACATAACTCACTCTTAATATTATTTAATTATTGAAATAAATCTTATCTAAAAGTAACATCGAATGGCATTAGTCGAGAGTCAAGAGAGTGGAGAGAGAGTGGAGAGAGAGTGGAGAGAGTCGAGAGAAAAGCGATTGTTTCTTCTTCTTCTTCAGCTCCGACTGCCATCAAAAAGTTGTCGATAGAGTTAAACTCAGAGTCACTTACAATGAGTCAAAGTGTTGGTTAAATAAATCAGTTTTCAAATATTGTTAACTTGTATTGACTCGCATTTGAACTTCACTTAAGTTACGAAATCTTGAAGACCTCTCAGAGCCTCAGATTCTGAGCACTGAATGACTGAAAGTATTGGCAAAACTTGTTTTGAGGTTACGTTGAGTTATGAAGACTTGGAAACTAATGCAAGTCTTCTATCGTTTCTATCGCTTCTATCACTTCTGTCCCAAAGCGCAGAATCAAAGCCTTTGTTATTGTTTTGGATTCAAACCAATTGAATCCAAACAATCGCTTCTCCTCTTAATTGTGTCTCAATTGTATGGATTGTTTGAATTGGATCTGAATTACAATTAATTTGAAATTTCAGTGAATTCGGAGTTTACTTAATGTTTGTAATTATTAGTCTTAAGACATGAATTCAGTGACACATTCGTCGAACTGAAGACTAACTCATCTGAAATTCGATGACAAGAATCGTTCGGATGAATCGGTAAAACAAATGAAGAGCTCTTTGTGGCCAAAGCCGGCTCTGGTGTAGAAAAGGATGGAAACAGTCTTTCGCCTAATCCTCGCCTTGAGTTTGAGAGAGCGCCAGAAGAAGTGATGGAAGCGTTTCGAGCGTCGGGTTGGAGCCGGAGCTGCGCCAGACCTGCGCCACACCTGCGCTACAACTCCGACACTATTTGATGCAATCGGAGAACCCATTGACGCCAAAGAGCTCATCTGACCTGCGAGACCACCAGTGCCACCAACACCCGGCACAGCAAAACTCGTGTTAGATATGCCAATTGATAGACTGTGTTGATTGATCTAGCTTGATTATTTGATCATTATTGGTGGACATTATCTAAGATTAACAACATATTTGCAAATTTTAAAAATTCTTAAAAATACAAATTTAGTTAAATATCTTATTTTTGTTCAAATAAACCAATTAAAGCATTGCTTAGTCTATAAATATTAACATTAAAATATTTAACGAAATATTCGATTTTAAATATTAAAGTTATCGAAACAAATATTGACATTGATAATCTAATTGTATAATTTATTTAAAAATTATATTAAAAATAAATATTTAATAAAATAAATTATTTTAATGCAAAATATTGAGTCTATTTCAGGGTTCGGGGTGGGGGTGGGACCTCTAACCCTCCTCTCCTGAAAATTTTAGCTTGATAAAGAAATGCAAATATCAACAAATTTAGTTAGCCTCACAATCAAATCAAAATAACCAATCGCCAATTTGCAGCATTTAATTCAATTTTAAGATTATTGTCTTAACTTTATCATTTACTATTGTTTTTAATTAATTTAAAATGATTATTTTATTATTTATCGAAAAGATTATTTGATTCTATTATTAAATAAATTTGTTGAATAATAAGATTTTGTCTATATTTGCAGATTTTTAATTACATTTGCTTTAATTTAACTTATAGTTACAGTAGTAACATACAATAAGCTCTACAAATTGTAGACTACAATAGTACAAAAAATAAAGCAACTTAATTATATATATAGTTTGTTGCTAAATTGTCATATTGATCAGAAATAGTCCACAAACAATCCGCATCAATCATTTAATCAATAAAATTAAGACTCGACTCTAGTGGGGAACTGTTGCAAGGTACACTTCTGCATATATCCTGTTTGGATAAAAGCAGAGTTGGCCAAGGTCAATCAGGAGAAGGGGTTGAGGGTTAGGTAAATGAATCATTTTCCCCAAAAATCAGAGGAGGGGTTGAGAAGAAAGAGCTCAACATTTTTGCCAAAAACGACGCCCATTTTGCTCCCGTAAACGGTAACTAAAGCCTATTTACCCGAATTTAAACTAAATTAACACTAAATTTTCAGGAGAGGGGGTTAGAGGTCTGACCCACTTTTGGCCAACACTGGATAAAAGGTTTACATTAGAGTTTTCTCAAATTTATTGATGGATGAAATATAAATAACATAAATTTAAAATTTTTTTATTTTGAATAGTTTTTGTAAAAAATTATATCAAATGTAATATTAAATGTTCCTGATCAAATTATAGGTGTTCGAGTCGGTCGACGAGACAGTCCGAAGAAAAGTCGAAGAGTTCGGCGATTGAGAGATTGGATCGGAAGAAGTCGAGGAATGCAGACGTCGTCGAAAAAGAGCCGAACGAAGAGAATTGAGCCGTTGAAGTGATTCCGACCACAACGAAGAGCCTCAAGTCATATAATAATCAGTTTTAAATAAAAAGTCGTTTTTATAAACAGTTTTAAAAATCACGAATTGATTGCATTCTTTTTTTCGACGAAATTCAATAAACATTTTAAATAAATATTTTAATCGAAGTTTTATTTCCAACACTCGAAGTAATAAATGGATATTAACTCAAGACTAAGTGATTTCATCGCCTATTCGTCGCACCAGTTGTTCTGGTTTGTGTGCTGGGCCTTAAGCACAGTGGTGTCAGATCCTGATATACGAAGAGTTGGCCATTCAGTGCCCAAATCGACGAAAAGGCAAGTCCTTCCGCTCAGACATCAGCTGTGTTGCCGTCTTTGGAAGACGACAGAGCGGCGCCTGACACGACTCCGTGCCCTCCGTAACTTCACCAAAGGGACAGCGCCGGCGGTCACTCGACGGGGAAGTGGTTCCGCGACAAACCGGTTGCCGCCCCTAGCGTCGATCGCCCCGAGTGCTGAAACCCGTCTATAAATGTGCATGGTGTAATTTTCTCAGATACCGTGTTTTACAGAGTACTATCCTCGGCTTGTACTAAATAAATTTTGTTTGCGAAAACCGTAATTAAGGCCGATTTAACCGAATTTAAACTCAATTAACTATAAATTAACACTAAATTAAGATAATTTAACTAAATTTAAATTAAATTTAGCCTTAGTATAACTAAATTAGCGCCATTTTTTAAATGGCGGGGGAAAATGGCGGCCGGCAATTTTCTATGGGGAATCCTATTTTCGAGCCAAATCTCATGGGCTCATTGGGGGGGGGGGGGGGGGGTAGAGGCAAAATTTTTCCTCAGGGGGTTGACAGC
>JAQIYC010000275.1:0-15887 GCA_034699545.1 Porobelba spinosa
AATTTATAGTAATATGGTTTAACTTAAAAACACACAATTTAGTTAACACTAATATATGAATATGTTGTGCTAAGTTTTTAAATTAATGCAATTTCTTCTGTTAGTTAAAAATGTCCTTCTCCGCTTTTATAATAAAATTTTCTAAAAGTCTGCAAATTATATAAAAACTCAATTTTAAAAATTGTTGTTTATTGAAAACTTTATTAATTATTCCTGTTAATAAATTGCATAGTTTATAAATTGCAATCAGCATTGTTTGTCTTAAGATTATTATACTGTACTTACGAATACAATAGATATTTATTTTGTAATTATTTTAAAATATTATTTTATTTAACAAAACTATTTAATAATTAAAATATTATGATTAACAGTAAAATATATAACTTTTTTGAAAGTAACTTAAAATTGCAATAGAAATATCTCACTAAAAACTGCATGCTTCTTTTTGATCATTTCAGATTAAATTTATATAAAACTTAATTTTAAAATATTTTATTCTAAACAAATTATGCAATTTGTAAAATTCGAAAATTTATAAAAGTTTATTTCAGCAAGCAAATATTTATTTCGATTGTAAATTATTAATAATATGCAACAAATTGATATTTAAAATATTAAACAATTTCAAAACTTTATTCAAATAATTTTAGTCAATTTGAAATATACATAAATTAATTTGTTGCTGGATAACTTGATCAAAAATTATTTATTTTTAACATTCTCTCCAAAATATCAACACAAGTCTGAGTTTACAATACTTTAATGAAACAAAAAATATAAAAAACAAAAATTTCATCAAAATATTTAATTTTGTAATCCGTTTATAGGGAATAAGTGATTATTTATTTACAATAATTCAAAAAACTGTTAATTTCATTGATATTTCTTACAGTTTAGGAATTTCATAACATTATAAATAGACACCAAATAAGAGGCATTACTATAGGCTTTAACTTACTATAGGATAAAAACATTCAAATGAATTGCTAATGAAAAATGATTTTTAAAAAAACAACAAATAAAAATATATCGATCAAAGAGTGGCATTAAAACAATATTTGGTTGTTGTGGTGCTCTTTGCGGATAATCTCGTCCCTCTTTTTCGCCTGTTTTCGCTCTTTCGCGCGTCGGTTCTGCAAAGGGTTTAGAATTGGATTTTAGCTCTAATTTCACTATTGATTCGATTGCATGAATGCGTGAATCCATGCAATTCTCGATAATCGCAATATTGGTATATAGACTGACCTGAAACCATATTTTAACCTAAAATCGAGCAAAAAAGAGAAAAAACAATATTTTATTTGAATTGTATTTTATTGGAAATACTTTTAATATTTGTTTTATTTACTCTACGCTGTACTGCACTAACTGTACGTAAACTCGTATTTGGAAATCGCATTGCGTTTCAAAATCAACTGCAAAATGGATTATCAAAAATGGTATTTACCTGTCGTTCCGACAGCGCCAACATTGAGGCCAACTCCGACTTTCTTCTGATGGTTATATATCTGCTGTAATGGAACTCCTTTTCGAGTTCCAGGCGCTGGTGATCGCTGTAAACGACTCGGTATTTGTCTTTAGTTCTCGTCTTAGCTGTGAATGAATGCAAAAAACATATCATAAGACAAAAAATGAAGTAATAGTCGAGTCATTGAGATATGAAATATGAATCGACGGCTAATACAGTGTCAACACTGAAAGCGCAGGCATTGAGGCATTGGAGGCAATGGAGACATAGCTTGCATTACAACGACTCCACATCGGATCGACAAAGGAATAAAAGGTGCGATCCTGTGATCCCAGGCAACTGTGCCTGTGCTGTGATGTAGGCTTTTATAGTTTAAATGTTTGGCAAACATGGCTTTACGACATCAAAGCTGTTCGGCATCCGAATGGTTGGCAGTGTTCGTGTAAAACAGCAATGCCTGCAATGACTGGCGGCCAGGTATGCCAGTCTGCTATCTGGATCAGCTGCTATCAGTACGAGTCGTAATCGCAGCAAAACATGACTTTCAAGTGGCATAAGAGTGAAAAGGTAGCCGAAACTGATTGTCTGATTGTGTGAATTCGCTTTAATGCGTATAAATAAGCGCTAAAACTAATGCAATTATTGCGACACAACTGACGCATTCGGTTCGGCGACTAAACTAATACTCTCTATAGTGAGAGGAAAGGCTAAGACTAGCACTAAGACTAACATTAATACAGACTATTAGGCATTTTTTAGACGGCATTACAGTATTTGATAAATAGTGTAAACTCTATGTAATCCCATATTTTGATATCTCATTGCAATTATGAACTGTAAGTCTGTTGAGCACTAGTGTTGAGCACAAGTACTGCACACTATTTGGGATCTATGAGACCAGTGCAAGCAATTACGGCACTGGTATTCCTTCAGTGCAATGCAGTTACGAATTCCTTTATGTGGTTTAAAAGAATTGTTTGGATATTATGAGTGTTTGAATCGCTTGAATGCTTTGAATTCAATATTTATTATTCAGAATTATAGCACATCTGATATGCTATGGTATTGAATGGCCGATTCGATTGAGTCATTTGCATTACATGCCGTCCAGTGCGACAATAATAAGTAATGACAAGCCGTGAATATTCCCATTTTTACAGCTCTCCCAACAGTTATAAATTGATGAATATTTTCGCAGTGGGAGAGCGTCAGACCTCCGAGTGTGACATTCATGTGCTATAGAATCGGCCAAATGTTAGAACATTTGCAATATATAGCATAACATGACGTTTGAGTGCATGCGAGCCGACCATCAATGCGATGAATGCCTTGCAATCAGCCCTAACTAATCAGTGCAATGCGAACACTACGAGCTCTACATAATAATTGGAAACATATAGAGAGACATACGCTTACATGGGTTGAGCTGGTTCTGGTAGGAAGGCTTCTTCATCCACTCGTATGGACTGCGCGCCGGTTGCGGGCGGTTAGCGCCGACACTACTGTTCTCTGTTTTGATTATAGTTCCGTTTGGAGTCGTGTTTAGACCAGTGCTGCTCCCGTTCTGCTGACCGTTCGGCGATTCCGTGCCATCACTCGACGCAGTCAGGCCTGAGTCCGGGCTCGGCTGCACAGGTGTCGCCTCACTGTTCATCGGAGCTATTATACCAGAGCTTTGGTAGGGATGAGAGTGATAGTGATGCGGGTGATGAGGATGCAGGTGCTCACTGTAGGGGTCAGTGCGGTGCACACCGTGCGGGTGGTATGCGCTTACTTGCAGTGGTTGGCCGTATGAGCCGGGCATCGACATGGCTGCAAATGCACAGGGAGGCAGAGCACTGACCGGTGAACCCGACATACAAGGACTTGTGGCTGAGAGAGGAGAGCCGGTGTTGGGCGCCGGCCACTCGTCAAACGGAGATGAGGCCACCATTGAGCCCCTGACACCACACCCACCCGTCTGGGCCATAGAGGATGGGATTGAGTACCAGGCGTTGGCATGCGGACCAGACAGGGTCGGCGGCTGCAGAACTTCGCTGGCCATTGCCGGCAGTGGAGCGCCGATGTCTGACGAGTACTGAGATGTGGGCGAAGACGATAAGCCGAGTTGTGGAGCACCGGAGAGTGTGGCCACAGATTGACTATTACTGGGATTAGTGTTAGTATTGCTGTTGCTGTACAACGGATAGCAGTTCTGGTCGGCCAGCGCTGTGGAGGCCGACGCGAAGTTGAAGCTGACTGCGGAACTGGAGGTAACACTTGGGTGGAGGCGGTGGTGAGTGGGTCCCGACGGAAACATATTGGTGCATGGGTTGTAGTAGAGAACCATAATATCAACTATACTCTGAGCGAGAGCTGAACAACTGGCACATCCACGTCCAACACATTCAGTTCCATCTATAGCTCCGGTGCCTCCACTGCACTACTCAACACAATCAACTCCATCGCAATCTCTCTGGTGTGAGCGCCGACCAATCGTGCCGTTCCGCCCCTCCCTCTCCAATCAACTCAGCCTTCCTATTGGGAATTCACAGAATCAGATATTAAGAGTTTGTGTTTGGAAAGCCGTTCCACTAAATCCACTAAAAGGTTAATTTATATTATATAACAGTATTTATATTGAATCCAAACAAATACGACTCTAACTTATGTACTAATTAATTAAAAACTAATTCTCGATTCAAGAGCTCTACCAATAATGCCTTAAGACTTGGGATCTCTTTCTCACTAAATAATAATGCATTTAATCTCAATATTTATAATTTGAATGCATTTAGAGATAGACTTGAATTTGAGTTGACTTTTGCAAAACCAAACCCAAACCCAAATGTCTTAGACTTTTATTCCGACTTTAGATTAAACTAAAGGGTTTCGAAGCGATTGCAAGTGTTGGCCAAACATTGAAACATACTTTCAATTTCGATAAATATGTTATCGCAAGTCAAGTGCATATTAATGGCATTATTTGAATGTAGAGACTGTTTGATAGAATAGTTTGGAAGTACGACATAACTGGACTCAAAGACGGCTCTGAGACTCGCCTAATGTGTAGAGCCTTTGGACGCCTATACAGTCGGCACAGATAATAGAAATATTGCCGATAGCCTTAGCCTCTGTTTCTCTGTTCAAATGATTAGTACGAGAGGGGAATGGAGTCAATGTTGACCTCAGAATACTAGAAACCAATTGAACATTGTTTAGGTTAGGTTAGGCTTAGGCGCCGACTATGGAAATACATTTCTCGATAATGTGACGAATATTGAGTTGGAATACAATCAAAGCCAGAGTCAGAAAACGAGGTCATCGTCTTTGCTCTTCATATTCGACCAATAATGCATTGGCTGTACACTGGCTGTAGTGCTGGGCTGCTGGTCATCATAGGCACCAGCAGTTTGATAGTGCCCATAGTGGACACATAGCGAGTTATATTGCCATATCATAACTCGATTCTGCACTTAACAAACTCATTAGCTAATGAAACTGGCATGAAATTAGCGCACCAGAGGCATACATGCCGTACGTGCTGTTCTGGCTAGATCTGTGCACTGGCATTGTTGGCAGAGCTATATGGCTCTGCATTGCCTTCATTGCAGTCATTGCAGTCATTGCAGTCATTGCAGTCATTGCTGTCATTGCATTGCTATACCCGATGTCTATGTCTGTACTGTATGTCTATATTGCACTGATCTGATGATGAGCTACCCTTCACACACACACTACTACACCATTTCATTGCAAACAATTTCTCTAAATTAGTTTGAATTCAGTTTTATTGGGATTACATGTCGTCCGAAAAACTCAATTTCAGAATCGATGCGTTTTTATGGATTGGATAAGAGTTTGCAAAACGTTATGTTATGTATGGTTTGAATGGAATTGAGTATAGAATACATTTTGGCCTAACATTTGTTGAAGCCGTAAATGTTTGGTAATGTTTGCAGTGTTTGTCTGCATAAACAGCACATACTTTATCGCATCCCAAGTGACTCGTATATTGAGCCGCAAATCTGTGGCAAGAAATCTAAATTGTGGTAATGTTTGCAGCGCTGGCACTGCCTTACCCACCAGTGCTCGCATTGATTGCATTGCATTTCGAGTATTGCCAAAGCATTAACAGCATTGGCTCAAAAAGTTGACAATTGAGAAAAAGTCAATCAACAAAATTGATAAGTCTTTGGGTATTCGGTCTACGTTTCAACCATTAGGGCTCACATAACGATATCGATTCAAAGACTGTCCACTTGTTCCGTAACACAACAACAACTGAATTGAGTGAAAGGAGCAATCGTTTGTGTATTACGAGAAGGGGTTTCACTGTTTCACTGAGGCAGTGCTAAGGCACGAGCCACTGCTTTTGCCAACTGCGCCGACAGAGCTGCCAGGGCTGGCAAGGCTAGTGCCGCTCAAACCCAACTCCTTATATTGTTTATCTGAGCCGACTATCTGTCCCGAGAGAACGATTACCAATCCCTGTGCGGACTCGAAACGAATCAAAAACTAAATTAATATAAACCGATACAGAAATCGCATCAAAACTATATTCACTTAATAATCCCTAAGTTCGGGCCAACACAGGACGGGACCGAAATGTCTGCTCTAATTAGGCGACTCTTCAGTTCAGTCACTCAACAATGGGTTCAATACACTGATCGTTGGTCTTATTCTCATTGTTTCTCATTGTCCGACACTTTTATTTAGAATATAATTTTGACTTTAAACCCACGACTACTTCATTGCGTTCTGTTTATAGAGTTTGCCTCTAATCCTGAGCTACACTTTACTACTAATCCTTCTCATAGTGTCTATCGGTGTTCGGCTTTTACTCACTTTCAGTCGCAAAGACGGCAATTGTTTTATCTTAAAGAATGAATTAGAGATGTCTAGTCATTGATGACTACATTAACTACTTTTTCGATTGAAATTCCGTCGAAACTCTTGTTTTCAAAGAACTAACTAAACAAATAATCCGAACAAAAATTTAAACAAAAAACTCTTTTTTGTAATGCCGTGGAATGTGAGCCATAAAAGTGATGATTTCATTAACTATTTTTTCGGCTAAAATTGATTTCGGTTTCTATTCAATCAAATGACTCGCAATCATAAAAAGCACTTAGAAAAGCAAATAGTTATGAAAACTGAGAATAAGATAATTAAAAATTAGTGGCGAAGAAAATACCCTCTCGTATGACACTATTTTCATTATCAGATGAAATAAAACATTTTTTTTTGTTCAGTAATAGGTTTTTGTTCCAAATCAAACAATCATAAAAATGAATGTTTTATGGAATTTATTATATGTTAATTATAGATAAATAATTTTTATATTAATTTACAATCGCACAGATAAAAGTGCACTGCTCAATTGTAGACTAACTCGTCTTCTCTGGCATTCGTAATCAAGTCATGTTTTTTCATTATTTAATTTTATGGTAAGATTTGATTCTAATCGCAAAACAACTTCAGTAAGACTTTGTCCGATAGAACTACTGTTTTATTATATTTAGCGAAAAAATAATTTAATTTTAAGGTTAAGTAAAAAATAGAAATGAATTTTAAAGCATTGAAAGCAATTGATTTGAGTCAAGAGTATATAAAAAAAATTTACAACATTTTCAGATTTTATATTATGTTTAGACGAACTACTGGTTTATAAAAACACAATTCCTTTAATAAAAGTAAAACTAAAACTCGAATTATGTTTTGAAATATAATATCGCGAAGTTGTGGATCGGATTCGCGAAACCAGAACAGATTTGTTGTCGCAAAACACGCTTTTTCACAGTATTCGCTGAAATGCTATCGTTTTTGTTTTGTTAGTTTTGCAATAAAAGTAAAATATCGCAACCATTATAGTTAGTGACAAGTTTGGGATCAGAGGCACCGCTCACATTAAACCAATTAGTGTGCTTTTAACAATTTCATTGCATTCCTTTTAGCGCCCGGGCCACCGAACCGACCAGTTCTTATTGTGCGCGAGAGGTATTGTAAAATATTCTTCAATATCGGGACAGTTCGCCGAAATCCAAAGATCGGTGCGACTGAAGTACTTTTTATGCAAGGCTTAGAAGTGTGACCACAAGTATCGGCTTCTGCTCTTCACTCGTCTCTTATTATTTAATGCCTTTAATGCCTGAAAAGACTACTTTCCGATCATTTCTAGTGCTCTGCATATGGGTATACGATAAGTAAATAAGTTGTAAATCGAATTTAAAAACGAAAAAAAAAATTAAGAATCTTAAGAATAACTAATAAAATAAATGCAAAAAAAAGATAACAATTCGGTTCTGTTTTGTTTGTCGAATGTATTAGAAGGACATCTTTGGCGGATATTTGTGTTGTTAACGTCATTTCATTCCTTAAATAAAAGTCTTATAACTTTTTTATGACTCTTTTCGAGATAACTATATAAAACAATGCATTAAGAAATCTCGACATCATTTCATTGGTAGTTGAGCTTTGATTGCCTCCAACTGTTCCAACACTGCGTCCAGAGCCCAGACAATCACTACAATTACCAGCACCAGCAGCACCTTTACCTTTTCAACAAAGTCATGTCTTTTTAAAAGCTAAAACCTCTCAGTCCTATAAATATCTCGTTTTTTCTTGTTAGTCATCTTTTTTTTATAGGTTGAGGGCCTCCAGAAACAACAAAAAAGTTTAAGATTTAAAAAGAGATGTCGGCTTTGAAAGGCAGTTGAAAAGGCATTGAAATGTTCGCAAAACGCAATCGAAGGCACGAATTATTGCTGTCAACAAATAGCGGAGAAACGCCTTAAGTCTCACCTAAAGTCAGCCCTCCCTTCCACGAAACATAAGTTATTTATTTTAAATTACACACTTTGCCGCTCACCCGCTCTCACCCGATCACCACCACCTCTGCCACTCTCCTGATAAGGGCCTCTTGACAGGGCATGGGCTGTTAGGCTCTCGCCTCTCTCTCTCTCTCTCTCTCTCTCTCTCTCTCTCTCTCTCTCTCTCTCTCTCTCTCTCTCTCTCTCTCTCCTACAGTTGTTTTTGTAGCTTTGGTTGAGTCCAACCAACAAACTGCTGGACATATCGATCAAATGGATTGGCGATTGGAATAGGAGTAGAGGCACCCAACAGAACGTGGGTGTTCGTTGGGTTCGGGAGTTGGGTTGACTGCCTGTCAGTTCCAATTGCTTTAACCTAAACAGTGCTTATATATCAAAACACTCTTAAGGCCTGAATTGCTTTACTTTTACGCATCACTTATGCATAAGACATACTATCAGTACGTAATCGGCAAACATTACCGCAAAGTACTGCCACTACCAGTACTAGTGCCGGTGCCAGTGCCAGTGCCAGTATCTCAAACCTAAACGCTTTGATTTTTATTTGATCGCATATTCTCTACAGTTAAGGCCATTACTAAACGGTTTTTATTATGCATTTAAACCATTCAAAAGTGGACAGACTTTGCAATACTTCGCCGATTCTTTGATTGCATTATCTCTCAAATAATTAAAGTCGACAATTGATTGGTCAACAAATACTTCAATAATTGGTTAGGCTTTCACACACAGACTCACCATTAGTTGCCGAAGTGAAGGCACTTTTCGGAAACGGTAGAAATCCTGGGAATTGGAGGCAAATGTTGAGAAAGTGATTGAAGAATAGGAACAAAACCGATATCGACAGTCGTTTCTATGTAAGCATAAGCAGAGATAATAGTCTCCATTCGAGCCCATAGTCTCGTTCACTGCAACTGCCGGTTAGACTGCAATGTCTGTGCAATCGGAACACGCGATCACTACTCCATTCGCTTTACACCAACTGCTCAGTTCTGGACTGAAGACTCAATTTTGACCGAAATATGAATTTAAAGATTAGAGTAATTGTGTTCAACATTATTGAAGACAAAATGAAAATGAAGTGCCGGTCTATTCCGTCAGCCCTTTTATAATACAATATAATTGTCTCGGTAACTTATACTACAGTTGTTACGCTCATAAATTTCAATATTCGAACGCCCAGCACCAGCATAGCACCAGCACAGCACCAGCACACAGTACCAACACCACAATTGTAATTGTGTTTTATATTGTGGGCAATTACCTCAAACACTACCACATCTATGACTATAATGTAATAATTGTGAACATTATGTTTGGTAGAGAACAAGGATTACAATATTAAGCTCTTTATTAGATCTGTTGTAACAAAACTAAATAACGCTTTGAGTTAACGCTTTAGAAGTTATTGAGTTATTGCGAATATTTTATATTTTTATTGGATAATTGGCTAATTGGAGGTTCGCTTCTCTTAATTGATATGTTTGTCGATTCGGTGGATGTGTTGTTGACTTACCGACAATATATGTTCTAATTCTAAGGCATAAACCGTTTAGTCTTTTATACTCTCTTCGAAACTAATTCTCACTCACTATTGACTTATATACCGGTACTGTCTATGCGCTTACAGTGCATACAGAGCACCAATACTCGCATTAGAAATACCTCTCTTTAGCAATTATATGACTTAACAGCACCAGTCGATGGTTTATTCGTTTGCAGATATGACTCAAACACTACAAAACCTTTCGATTGCAGCACAGCTTTCGGCTCTCTTTTCATACATATATTACTTTACTTTCAATCTTCACTTTAATCTTAATTTATTGCTTAGATTATCAACGCATCCAATCATTCCGACTCTCATCACAATATTTTTGCTTCACTTAATTTAAAGACTCATAAATTATTTCCAATCAAATCAAATCCAACGAATTAAGACAAAAATTTCAGTTTTGGTTCGTCTAAAAAATGATTCCATTTCTTTTGTTTCGGAAATCATTTCTTTTTCGTAAAACATATTTTTTATTTCAATTTTCTTTTTTAAAATTCAAGTTATGAGACAAAAATGTATATATATTTATAATTTATATATAGTTTCAATAATAATAATAATAATAATAATAATAATAATAATAATGTTTAAAATTATTACCAAATATTAATTAATACATGAAATTCATTTGGATTTTCTAAATATAGTGACAAAAACTATGAATTATATCAATAAATGTTACAATAATTGTTTTTTTTTGTTATAGATATTGAACTTATTGTTCAATTCGAATGGTATGAAACAAAGCGAACAAATATATGCTATTATTTCACTGAAAATATTTTTGGAAAAATGTATTTTTATTTTATTGACACAAAAAAATTTAATTAAAACCAACTTTTAATATACAAATAATGTGTAGAATTGGATGTATTTATAGCACATATCATGCCTTCCAATTGCGGGCTTCGCTCTCGTCTTCGGTGTCGTCTTCTTCGTAGTCTAAGAGGTCGTCCGCAAGGGTTTCGATCTAAGGATCAAATCATTAACATTAGAATCAATTCATTTGACAGAACTTGTGGCACAAGTATTGATGACTTACTCCGCGTTCGTTTAGATCGCTTCCAATCTTGGAATCAGTCGTTTTGGTTAAACAGTTTTTGTCTGATTTCGATATCTTGTCGTCAAACCAGGAATAGTTGAGTTGAAAATTCTCTTTGAATTTAATTAAACTCATGTTTTGAATCGCTTTCTCCGCATCGACGCGAGTCTTGAATGTAACCAAAGCTCCACTACTCGACGGCTCGATTACCTCAACGTCACTGAATTGCTATTAATTCGAATCAATTGTTAATTAGATTTGCATCGAATATAAAATTAAAAACATTTGACATTCAATATAATTGCAAACATTAATCGTTTATTTGGCAAACGTGCGAACGCCGTATGAAATACGCGATTCAATGGCGAGAAATCTGTTTGCAATACAACCGTTCGGTTTGAGGTATTAGTTATAGATATTGTTGACAATTGCAATACTCAACTCAATTCACAATTGCAAATACAAATCATTTTATTAAATCACATCATTTGTTCAGTTCATTTAATCATTATTTAAATTATCTATTTTTATATTAAATATTAAATTTTAAACCACATCGATTTACTATAATATATTAGACATCTGATTTGTGTGTGTGTCCATTGTGAAGGGAGACCTACGGGTTCTGGTGATACACGGGGTGCTAAGAATATGCAAGAAAGCTTTGGGGGTACAGGGGGTTAAGGAAGTGCATAAAAGCTGCTAAAGTGTTGAAAAAGCCGCGGGATGCAGCGCGGGTGCTACTGACCTAGTTATAAATAATAGTTTAATTATAAAATTAACTATTTTACTTGTCTACTATTTAAATTAATCTTAAATTATTTTATTTTAATTATTCACATTCAAGACTCGAGTTGTATAAATGGTTTCGAGGATTTCATCAAAAATCTATTGCTGTGGCCATACAGAGGAACGCATACACACATACACACACATACACATCGCTCATAGCTTTACAGTTTTGCAATTACTCAATGAGTAAATGTTAAAATTAAACTAAACTTTCAGTTATTTTTAAAATAATAAACTAATGTCTAAAAAGTGCAAAGTATAGCGAATAGGCTTTCCCGGAAGGCGTGCCTCTATGTCTGTGCCTATCACTTGTGAACATCGCTTAGAAACAAATCTAATGTAAGCGACAGTTATTGAAGCCATAACTCAATCGTTCGAAACAAACATAACATTCGTTTGGCTTCACTTCAACGACAATACAAATAAATGTAAAACAATTCGAAACTTACGGCCAGATGTTCGAGAAGATCAGTCACGTCATCCTCACCGATGTCGGGGATCAACAGCTTTCGTGTTCTTCGATCCACTTTAAGCGCTGGATTCGAACCGCGCGAATAGTATCCTCCGCCGCGACGGCTGAGTGCGCGACCTCTGCGGCCGAACCCTCGACCTCCCCGTCCCCGAAGACCTAAACTCTTTTCGCGTTTCTTGAGTTTGGCGTACTTTGAGGCCAAGTCGTAATCAAAGTCTTTGTTTTGCATTTTGATGAACATATCTAAGTCTGTATTCAGAATCTCTTCCATCAGTTCCTCCCGAGTCTGCGGTTTCTTCGAGTTCTTCTTCAGCGACATCTGCTTTTTGATCGAATCATACATTAACTGTATTTTAGTGACGATGCCATCGATGGTCTCTTTGATGACCTTCTTCTCGACCTCATTAGTGCTTTTCTCGAGTTTAGTCATTAACTGCTTTTGATTAGTAATCAGTTCTTCCAAAAGCTTGTATTGCTTTGAATTGATTTCTTTCTGAGTTTTGTTTGTCTTCTCTTTGTTCGGACCTTTGGTTTTGACGGCCGAGGGGTTCGTCACGTCTGGAATGCTTCGGTTCGACTCATTCGCACTATTCGTCTCTTTTTGATTGTTTGTGTTATTCTTCTTGAGTTTCGACGGATCGAAAACGGTTCGGGATATCGACCCCAAAGCGTTGACAGCAGTCACTACACTCTCGGTTTCACTCACTTTAGGCCCCAATCGGTCTTTTATGCTAAGCCTTGCAGTGGCGGCGCCCGCGTCGGTGCCGTCAGTGGGCTCGGGCTTAACGCCATGAATCTGTTCGTGTGTTTGTTGTTGTTCTTTCGAATGCCAAAACACTTTTATAAACCGATTATTAAGCACTGCTTCAGTGCTCCGAATGGCCGACAGAGCCTCCCCGTGCGTCGCATATTGCACTAGTGCCGCCTCGGGGTCGCCCTCATGACATACCTGTGCATTGCATAAAATATCAAATAAATTGTCAAAACGTATTGAGTGCTCATATGAGCCAATCGTGTCTTACCTGCAAATTAACAATTGTTCCGAATTTGGAAAAGTGTTGATTCAGATGTGAAATAGAGTTCATATTCGGCGGAATTTTTCTCACTTCAAGACACGACTTGTCGGGACTTTCATTCGCAACTCTACGCACATTCCTATAGCCCCCTCTCCCGTAGTTCTTGTTGAGACCTCCTCTCAAACCCCCTCTCATTCCCATTTGAATATTGGGTTCAATAACAGTGCGATTGTTAGACATCGACTGATTGTGACGCAGATTGTTGTCTATAGTCGGAACTCCAATCAATTCTCTGGGTCTTCCGGGCGGAGGCATAAACTGAGGCGGCGGTAGGGGTGGGCCGGATGGCATCGGCCCACGAATATGCATTGGCCCCCAATAGTGATGTGGAGGAGGCATTCGGGGACCTAAGGGCGGCGGAGGAGCCGGCCCTTGAGGCGGGTGTGGTCTTTGGCCATCCATTCCGGGCGCTTCCGGATTGTAGGGTTCGGCCAGATATGAATTCGGAGCGTTTGGAGGTATGCCTGGATTGACGATTGGGATCAAAGGGACAGTCGTCGGCGTATTGTTGGTGAAGCCGAGGGCAGCCGAAACATTGCTGTCCAACACGACCGGGTCGTTCCCGTGATCGTAGGGACAGAGATGGCCCTTAAGGCAAAACCCCTTCTCCTCGTAATCGCGACACTTCTTATTCTTTTCGACCTCTTTTGGAGCCGTCTTTGAAGGACTGGGCGATCGAGATGTTGGTCGAGACGAGGGACGGCTTCTCTTATTGGCCGGGGATTCACGTTCTCGACTCCACGACCGACTTCGGGTTCGAGATCTCGAGCGAGAGATCGATTCACTCGAATAAGATCGAGATCTGCTTCGAGATCGGCCGCGCTTTTGGTCCGGCCGTCGCCTGTAGTCTCTTTCGTTACGATATCCGCCAAACCTCTGATTACCGGCTCTTCTGTTGTTCATAATTCCGCGTCGATTGCGTCGGTCGTCACCGAAATGAGTGCTTCCATTGTTTCGATTGGGAATCGGACCCAATCTTCTGGCGTCGAAGTCATTACGTCTTGTGTTCCTAAACGGCGATCGACTCCGACTTCTGTTCCGCTTATTGTCTCTCAATTTGTTTGAATTCTCGTGACTCGAATCGGGTTTAGCGTTGGTCTGGCTTTGAGTTTGGGTTTGGGTTTGGGTTTGCGGTTCGATATTCTTATTATTATTATTATTATTACTACTGTTTCCCAATTCAGGGCTTTTGGTCATCACTGGCGACGACGTCTCCAATTGACCGCTCGTTCCCGTTGTTGAGACAGACGTTTGCGAAGACGTCTTCGTCGACGCAGTGGTAGGCGTCGATGGGGTGGGGGTTGAGGTCGGGGTTAAACTGAACTTCAAATACGATTTATTCGAAAGAGTCTCGAAGAGTGTGTCGACAAAAGTGATGGTTTCCTTCTGCAGAAACACTTCCAACTGATCCAAACAAACTGTCTTCAAGTCCTTCTCCGGTTTGTCTTTTTTGATTAACGCCATCACATATTTGGCCAACGCTTGCGGATCCGCATCACAGCTGAAGACGAAAGAGACAAAAATGAGTACAAGTTGTGGCAAAACGTGTCAAAAGAGGAATGTCTTACAGCGGTTCCAAATAGTTGGTCAGCCAATTACGAAGCGCTTCCGTGTTCTCGATTAACATGACTTTCGACGGATTATCTGCAATCAAACCATCGATTGTCGACATTCGGTTAGAATCGCATCGAAAGGCAATCAAAGGAGAAATCGAATCGAAATCGCTTTCACTTACCGTTAAATCATTTACGAAATCAATAATAAATTGTTTTAATTAATTGCGAATTAATACTAAAATTAGACAAAAATCTATTCAAATCCAAAAATTAATTCTAAAATATGTTTTCGACAAAAAATATGTGTTTTTTGCCTAAACTGATGAGTGATTTACTTAAAACAAATTGTTTTTTATATAAAACTATTGACAAATAAAAATATTTTTGATTAAACTCTTTATTCGCAATGTTTTGGTCGATTGAAACGATTAATGGAATTAAATATTAAATTAAGAGATAATTGAGTTTTAGATTTATTTAATGAGTTTTCAATTGAATTAAAATATAAAATTAGTTATCAGTTATCGTAACTGTGTTTGCAGTGAATGCATACAAAACATATCAAACATCGAAAACATGGGGTTTTCAATGCCTTCTATACGAGCCTTAGAAGCAAATTACGTCGCTTTCGCATTCGCCTCATATGTTCGACCCTTTCTTATGTAATCGACATTTGTTTAATCAGTTTAATGTATTATGTTTGGCTTGCATTGGATTAACGCCACTGTATTGCAGATTACAGTTTCACCTTGTACATTAATTTTTTATATTTTATTTAGTTTGTCATATTGTTACTTAAAGAAACGAATTTTTGAATTGTAATTCAGTATTCGGTTTGAATAGAAATCAATGCAAAACGATGGATAAAATTAACATTAGAAAACTTTAAACCCGGGATAAAATTTAAGAATTACTTTGGAATTTGTTCGGAAAAGATTTTACAAAAATAATTAATTCTATTGAGTTTTAATAGGTTTTAGATTTTTGAAAAATTTATGAAATGTTTTCATAATTAATTACTACATAACAAAAAATTGTTCCTATTTATATGAAAAAAGTTTTAAAAGTTCTATTAGATTTTGTTATGATTTAAATAAAACTGAATTTGGTT
>JAQIYC010000276.1:0-15858 GCA_034699545.1 Porobelba spinosa
GTACATAAGCAATGTCTTTATTCGGGGGTGAAATTTAAATTTTAGCATTTTCGCGCTTGAAGTTGGCTAGCACAGCATTAAAGTGTTGCTACAGTTCTCCAATGCTTTGCTCTCTCTTTTTCTATAACCCGTTTTTCCATATACTCATTCATATAATGTAATGCATTAAACTGGACAAAAATTTTAAATTCAACTCGGTTTTAAAGACAATTAAACATCCCATTGGATAAAATAAAAAATACGTATATTTTTATTTTACTTAATAAACATTTTTCCGAAGTTAAATTTTAAATATCACCAGAACATAACACGAGCTTCCATTGTTAGAACATGTGCACTTTAAAATGCCAAAATTTCATCATTGCAATACAATAATATGTAAGAATAGTTACTATATATTTTTAATCATTTAAAGTATGCTCTAGGTCGTTTAGTTTAAACACCGTAACTAAAAATAACTTTTTTCTTGGAGACTATTTTTCAAAAAAACATACCCCCCTAAAAATTAAAGTAAATTAAATGAATTTTAGTAATTGTGAAAATATTAATATAAATTTTCGAAAAAGTGGCTAAATGTCCAAGTATGTAATTATAATTAAGGATATAATGATATGACATATGACTTACTTTTTCGACTTCAAATTTGGAAACCCGACAAACCTCGTCGAAACAACCGGCCAGTAATGGCTTCAGTTCTGTTTGGTCTACAGTTGACTCTGGAGGACATGAATGATGAGGAATGACATCCCCTTTGGTGTTGACAAGTGATAGGATAATACATGCAATGCCTTTGCTGTCAGAACCGGACGCTTGTTGTCGATAGTATAGAAAAGTGTCCGAATCGTTGGTTTCGATCGATTCGTTTGAAGTATAAAACTATTGAATAAATGATATAATAATTGAATATATTTCGCAAATCAATTGAAAGAGCGATGACTGCATGCCTTGAAATGAAACTCAGGGTTGGATTCGGTGTACTTCGGATTATGCATAACTGTCAACAGGTTTTGTCTTAAATAGACTTTAATTGTGTGAATATATGGCAAATATTGCGAATCAATTCCAAATCGAAACGTATCGGTCGGTTCTTTGTGGCACTTCTGGATGAACGCGACGTCTTCGGGAGTGAGCTTTGAGTGAGGGTTTCGGGAGAGCATAATGATGAGGAGGTCGAGCACAGCCTCGTCTAACTTCTTATAGAGAGCGCCGACCATCTCGTCTTTGATGTCTTTGCCGACGGGTCTGATGCCGTGAACGTGCAATAGAATGCACTGAAACTGAAACTGCTTTTCGTTGTTCGCGCGCAGAATGTGCGACGAAGTGAGCGAATTGAGGGAAACGCTGTCATTGTCTCTCTCTTTGTCCGAAATGGCCGAATCGACACGACTTCGAAACTCTGGACATTCGTTTCGATTCGACTGAAGCCCAAAAAGACTCGATTCGGAGGGACTTTCCGAACAGTTAAATGATTTTATTTCTTTGTTGTAGTTATGTTGAGAACAATTGATTTCATAGAGTCTTAAAGTAAATAAATTCGACTTAAATTGATTCGATTTAAAGCCAATTCAACGTTACCTCAAATAGAAGACAGAGTTAAAGCTCTCCTGATATACGAAAAGGTTTTTTCGGTTGTTTACAGAAAATGAGTTCAAGAATGTCCGCATCGCTAGTATGCCTCTCGAAGGCCCGGACTGTAGTCGAGGATGAAGTGGGAAATGCTTTCTCCAAACTATATCACAGGCAAACGCACCCGAAGTGAAGGCAACGTTAGTTTTGGTGAGTTTACAGTCGGCTTTCAAAGTATTCAGTTCTAAGTCAGTGTCCAATTCACTCGATTGAGTCAATTGAGATCTGTTTAGACCAGTTCTTCGCGATGTCTTATTCCAGGGATCGTTGTCTTCAATCGGAACCAATAAGTCGTCACACATTCTGCTGTCGTGTAAGTCCTTCAACAAAAGCATTTGATTAACTGTTTTGCAGATCTTCTCAACCAAATGGATCATATGATTGAAGATTTCGATTCCTTTGCAATAACTTTCACTCGAAGTATCTTTGGGTCGGGTGTGGAAGTAGAGGACAACCGAATCGCTTTTGATTTCCATAATGAGCCAGAACTTGGGCGCCAGAGGCTGTTTCCGGTCCAATGTCATCCAATTCGGGATATCTGTTGCTCTGCCGACTGGAATCAAGCGATCGGATCATCACAACTAACTAACTTTACTTATGTATTAACTCTATATATTCTATACCTTTATATTCCAAACTTTCAACTTCGGAGTCATCGTCGCTATCGCCTTCATATCCCTCCTCTTCGCCAATGTTTTCAGTCTTTTCGTCATTGTTACCAATCTTTTCATTTTCGCTATAATTACTTAAATCGGTATTTGTTTTGTCATTATTTGTTGAATCCGTTTCTCCAATCAATATCTCAATCGAATCATTGGTTAAATCCCTATTCGTTTCACTCATTTCTTCATTTATTTTCAGTTTAATATCATTTTTCTGATCTAAAACAAAGCCAAAGCCATCCTCTGGAAGCGATTGTCCTTTTTGTGCCTTGTCTTTGCTCGCAGTGCCAGTAGTCGGGGGGACAGAAGCCGAACGACTCTTCGGGTATTTCCTGGGCTTTCGAGTCGCACCGAAATCCTTATCCCCATCGCTATCGTCCGAAAGGTTTGGTTTCTTTTCATTTCTTTTATTTGTTTTAATTAATTTCGAAGTGTTTTCGAGTAAAGGCGTTGAGAAAGAGATTTCGTTGGTTTGGGAACTGATTGAATCGAATCCGTCTTTATTCGAGTCATAGTTCGGCAAAATTGCGTCATTGAAGTGAAACGAGAGATTGGAAGAGAGGGCCGGGACGTACGAACCCAACCCGACGTATTCATTGCTTTCTTTCATTACATCTTTCGGTACCTTTTCGTCTGAAATATAGTAATATTTGTCGACTTTCTTCAGTTCAAAACCGAGTAATTTGTTTTGTCCGAACAAATGGCAAAACTCTTTGAGACTTATGTCGTGATTAACATTATTATCGGATCCGAACACAAATTGGAGCAGAACTTGCTTTTTGAAGCTAAACGCCGAATGAGGACTACTATCGATATGTTTGATCACCATTTCGAGTGTTGATTCACAAATGGGATAACTGTCCAGAGCTGACCAATGACAATTCAATTGGAAATTCAAATTAAGCAATTTTATTTATTGCACCACTGGTTAGAATGTTATAGAATGTTAGTTGTTAGAATGAAATACGGTACTATTTATCAGTTAGTGCCTGGCGCTATATTTGATTATTGAAACCGAGTTCTGCAACAATTAAAAGTTTTAGCCCTTTTTCCGATGTCTACTCATTAGTAATACTGACTCAGTATTTAAAAATGAAAATATTTAATATGAATTAGAATTTAACCAAGGTAAAATCTCCTAACATGATAGTACAGTTATTGTACATTTAAATCAATTAAAAGCATTGCTAGCAATGAGTGAGCAGTGAGTGATTGCTTACCATTAGCCGCGATTTCGTCCCTTAAAAGCCAATTGATTTTGTCGATACAGTCGTTGAGAGATTGGAACTGATATTCACTTAACTTCTCATTATTTGATTCTTCGTTTAAGCTCTGATCCATCGATTCGACATTATTTTGATAATCATTAGAAACGACAGAATCTCTCTTTTGGAACAATGGAACCAAAGAGGACGGACTTATTTCGTCCGATTGTGTCAAACAAATGAGATTTAGTGTTACTTTCAGTTCTTCCAAACAGGACTCTATAGATTCAAATCAAAAGTTCAGACATTTATTGCAAAACAAGTAATTAAAGCGGAATAACTGTTAACTCTCTCTACAGTCTTAATCAGGGATGTCGGTGGTCGACGAAGTTAGGGGGGGGGGGTCTGGGGGGGGTCCGCCTAAAAAATTTTGCTCAAAATCCTGGGGGGGGGTCATGGTAGGGGTTGGCGAAAATATAAGTCTAATTTTTACTCAATTTAAACTGGATTTAAACTAAATTTAAACCGGATTTAAACTGGATTTAGGCAAATTAACTGGATTTAACTAAATTTACTATTAAATTAACTAAATTAACACTAAATTTAGGTAATTTAACTGGATTTAAACCAAATTTAGCACTAATTTAGGTCAAAAAGTCAAAAAAATTTGCATAGGGGGGTCAGAGGCCGATTTTTCAGTCCTGGGGGGGGGGGTTGACGGGCTTGACCCCCCCATCCGACATCCCTGGTCTTAATATAATTGAACTAATCTTTTCGGAAATTCATTTCTCATTATAAACCAGTCATTTCGTAACATTTCGATCATAAGTTGTAAGCTATGGCCACCCAAGTGATGGTCTATAAAAACCTGGCTCAACCCAACAAGTGCTCTTTATGACTAGGATCAGTTTATTTAAGTTATTTTGGATAACTTATTAATTACACTCTAATTTAATAATAACCTACAATAGTCAAAAAGATTGCTTTTAAATTTTCCCACATATTAATTAAGAATATGTATTAATAAAAATAGATGCATTCGTATTTATTCGTTTATGTAAGCTTGTTACTATTATTCATAGAAAGAACAGTTTAAAACGTTTATTTAATGACTTCTATTTGTATAAATACACATTAATATGAGAAAAAATTTAAAAGCAATCTTTTCGACTATTGTAGGTTATAACAATTTAATTTGTCGCAAATACGTTACTTTACACCTAAACTGCCAGTAATTGCAATAAATCTCATGTTTAAGTCATATCTAAGGTTGGCAAAAATAACTTAGAAATATAATACGTCACATATTATTCACCTATTATACGCGTTTAATACGCATTTTACTATACACCTTTGGTGTTAAATTAAAAAATATATAACCTAATCCACTATAGTCTCATTATAATTACAATATAATATTTTAACTATGAATTTACACCAAAATTAACTGTATTATTAAAAGGTTTGAAATCACTTAAACTTTAATAATAAACTTAAATAAATTTAAGGGGAGGGGGTACTCTGAACTCCTCAAAATTCTAGGGGAGGGGTAGAGGGCAATTTTTAAATCCTGGGGGGATGACGGGCATATCCCCCCTTCGACATCCCTGCTATAAATGTCGAAAAAAAATACCAATTATAGGACAAATTAATAAAATATAATTTGAAGAATGCGTTATAGTTTCTAATTGTTTTAATTTATGTTTGAATTAGTAAATTAGTTAAAATAAATAGTTTGTCGGAATTTAACGTTAAATACTTATTTAACTTATTTAATTTTGTATTAAATATTTTTTTCAGAAATTAAAAATAGTAAAACAGAAATAAAATAGATTAATTTTAATTAATAAATTTTAAAATCAATTTTTACGTATTTTCTAATAATGATTAACATTACTAAATGTATAATTATTAAATTAAATCAATAATAAAATTTTAAACCAAAATTTTCTAATTTAGAAAAATATAAGTATTATACGTATTATACACGTATAAGAAGTGTAAAGATATAATGGTTGAAGTATTGTGCCAACCTCAGTCTTATCTACTAAACAATACAAAAAGAGAAGATCGGACTAACCTCTCAGCTCTGGCGGACAGTTCGAGAGCAACTCCTGGAGCTCCGGCTGCAGGTCTTGCAGACATGTCGGCAGAAAGTTTAGCGAACATTCTTTGCTTCCAAATTGCGTTTGAATAGTACAGGAAAGGCGAAGAAATAGGGGTTGGGATGAAGTGTCAAAATAAGTATCTGTAGTCAAAGTCTCGGTTTTAGAAGTGGTGCAGAGGTTTGGCATTGAATTGGTGTCTTCACTCGTTAAGTCGAACGGATTATAACTGACTTTCGATGAATTCGATTTGGAAAGACTTGCGTTCTCTTCGATCGCATCGTTTTTGGCCAAAGACTTGAGCGTCGAATAAGAACACGAGTCGTCACTGATTTTGTCGAATTTGGTTGTATATGGTTTGCAATCAGTATTAATACCATTAATACCATTAATCACATTAATGGCACTCAGTTTAGGTAAATCGTAATCTGTTATCGAATTTATAAGTGATTTGTCGATAAAATTCGATTCATTTAATAAGTTGTCATTAATTTCCGATTGTTTGCAATTAAAGAAATAAAAAGAAGGGAAACACGGAATCGGAGACAAATAGTTTTGTAGTGTTTTCTGAAAATTTTCTCTAATGTCTGAATGAAGTTCTCTAACATTTATACACGACTTTGTCGATTGGATTATGTCTTCCAAAGGGAAACTCTTCACTTCATTACTATTGTCTGAATTGTCTGACAAACTGTCATTCCTTTCATTAAAATAGTTTTCAATTAAATAATTTATATCGAAATTCGGTTCATTGCTATGGATTTTCATTAAATATTCCCTAAAATGTTCGCAAATGTAAATTAAAAATTTAGAAATATCTATATTGAGTACAATTTTGTCACAAATATTCTCAACAATCTTCAGAATATCTCGTTTATCAATGAAATATCCAAATTGTAGGGATCGGTAGAGCGCTTGAGTCATACTATTCCAGTATATAATTTGCAAACTTTGGCAAAAGTGCTTAAGAGAACCCTTGGATATGATTTCGGTTTCACTTTCATTGGCCTTAAACTGTTTGAAGGGATGATTACAACAATTATTTTTTTGAGATTTGTATGTATTGTCTAAATATATGTCTTTCCAACGCTTTCCTTCGGTTAAGAAAACTAATTGTTCGCTTAAAGCAGTAAAAGATGTTTTGTATATAAAAATGGGTAAACTTAGAGACCCGTAGATCGGATCAGTTGAGTTTGGGTTGTCGTCAATCATATGAAGTGAATCGAGAGAATCGATTGACTCGACTTCGTTACCAAAGATCAAAAACTTTAAATCTCCAAAAGTGGCCGCAATTACAGTAATGAGTATACTATTAGAGTTGAGTTTTTTGCAAAAGCATCGAAATCTTCCCCTATTTTCGCTATTTTCTGTACTTTTGTTCGAAACGATCGGGTCTTTAAAGAGAGAAACAATTGAATCGTTTCTTTGGTTGACCTGAACTACGAAAGAGTTGCAATCGTTTTGATTGAGTCGTATCTCTCGGTCATGGATTGCATCGATCTTTGCGATCAAAAGCTCGAAAAGCAATTCATTGGTTACGTCGGAAAAGTTGACGGAATGCGTGTCCTCTTTGTTCTGACGACCCAACTCTTGGAACAGAGTGGAGAAGAGGACGACCGCCTGTTGGCATTTGGGCAGTAATCCAATTATGTCATAGCAGTATCGGATTGTCTTTATTCGATCCGATTGGGGACTAGAATGTGCTGTCGCTGATCCGCCCAAATGGGTTAGCGAACAATATTTCAAGTGATGGTCGACTGAATGATTGTTACTGATTGAGGTCTCATCGGTTTGAGCGCAGAGTTCGTTGTTTTGGCACAGAATGAGTGAGTGTTCGAAAGTGAGAAGACATGAAACGGCCGACAAGTCGATTGGGTGGAACTGGAAGAGATGTAACCAATATTTTCAACTAATTCTACAACTTCTCAATTGTTATCTAATATCCGGTATAAGTATTGTTTGCTTTTTCTTAAATAAGTCAATGCATTCCAAGGACTGAATAATAGTTTGAGATAAAGAGGTACTTATGATCACTAACTGATAACTGACTTAAGGAATGCTTTCGACAAATATCACTGCAATTAAATACATTTTCCACAGAAAAACTAAAGCCATTACTCATTGGTTTATAGACTTGGAGACAATCATTACTACCGTATAATATATTATAGAAGTAATAAAAAATAAAATAAAAAGTTTATTAAAGCAATTGAGAAATGAGCGCAACAGTAAAAACGGTTCATCTGTGGTATTGTGATATTTGTTTTTGATAATCTCTATAACTCCCAACAGTTATCACTAATAGAGTACATATATTGCGAGATTGAATGCCGTAGAAGAGACGCAAACAAAAGGAAAAATTATTGTTTTTTAAACAAAGAAATTAGAAAATTATTTTCGACGCAATTCAAACATTTAAGACATAAAGCATTTGTTTGCAGTTAGACATCAAGAGATGAAGGGCTGAAGAGATCAACAGACATGTCGGCCAACCAAAGAGTAATAAGTTGGAGGAGTTGAATCTCAGTGTTAGTTAGATATACTGAAGAGACCACTACTCCACTTAGTTCTCTTTGATTCATTCAATAATGACAACACATTAGTTAAACAGTTTTACAATCATTACAACCATTAAAAGCAATTTGAATCGAGTCATCAAAGTTTGGCTGCAATGGATGAGCTGGAAGAGTTAGATCTGGCAAATCATGTCTCATATGTCAGGATCCGCACTTCCAACTCATTCATCTACAGTTTACAATTCGAACTTTAATAATGTTGACCAAACTCTTCGGCAAAGACTCTAAACTATTTAATTAATTTTAAAAATCTCTTCACAGATGTGAACGAAAAAACACAATTAAAAGTTTTGCTGCAGTTGTTCAGTGACTGGCAATGATTGTGAGCACTTGAGCACAACTGCAGAACTACTTGTGTCATAATGATTGTCTGGACAACCAAGAAGGCAGTCATATAAATACCCCAATGAGTGGGGGAAGAGTGTTCGACAATATGGGGGACATTCTTAAGAGAGGCTTACTTGCCATTAGTGACACTAAGATAGAGTAACTATGGCTATGACAGAGATGGTGGGACTCAACCACTAATTGTTGATAAGATTGTAAAACCGTTTAACTGCCAACACGTCCGTTAAGGTTATGAAATCCAATAGAAAGTAAACTAAATACGACTGAACCGACAGAACGCAATGCAATGCAATCCTATGCCATGTTATGCTAGCAATCACTTATTCACTTATTTCTCAAAGCAATTGATTTATTGTTCTCTTCGGTATAACTCATCCAAACTTCCACTCGATTGCAAACTCTATGGAAATCTTAAACTTTATATTCTTCTAACTGACGCCCAAATTATTTTCTTAATATTGAGTTTTATTCAATTGGTCTAATTCAGGGTTGGCCACGGTCCGTCAGGTCAGGGGGTTCAGGTAGGGGTAAATGACTCATTTTTCTCAAAATCCTAGGGGGGGGGTCCAGTTAGGGGTCAGCTTAAAAACAAGATGGCGGATTCCAGCCAAAATTTGCGCGCCAACCCGCCATTTTGTTCTCGATAACCGGGTTTAAAGCCGATTTAGCCGGTTTTACACTAAATTAAGCCTAAATTAAGCTAATTTAGCACTAAATTAAGTTAATTTAACTGGATTTAAACCGAATTTAGCGTCAAAATGGCGGGAAAAATGGGGTGATAGATTTGAGCAAAATCTCAGGGGGGTTAGAGGCCAAATTTTTTCCTCAGGGGGTTGAAAGCCTCACCCCCCTTGGCCAACCCTGATCTAATTAGTGCTCAACTCGTCGTTAATGTTCTTATTTTGTTTGCAAACTTTGGATATGAGATAACAAAATCTCGAGAATTTCATATAATATTCTGATATTTCGATATCTAATTGACATTTACTTAAGAGCTGTTCTAAATTGGAATAACTCTCAAACCGTTTGATTGCTTATCAAAAATCGTTTTCTTTTGAACAATACTCACCGACTCTGAGATTTCTTTATAGTCTAATCCCTCCAGAAATTGGTTTCTCTGATTGCAGTCGAATGCCGAGCCATGTTGTGGTTCAACCCAGCACTCGGTGATCAGCTGCAGTTCCCCTTCGTCTTCAGTCAGATCCAACTCTTCGTCGTCCGAAACACTTTCGTATTATTCATTCGATTAAACAATTATTTAAAACAAATATTTACTAAACAATACCTCTCTTTGGAACTGGTTATGACATTCGGCGGAAATATAATGTACTGAACGACAGATGAAAACCTATAATCGTTTTCGACTTTCATCGACAACTCCTGAATCATATTGAGAATACCCGAGTCGTTGTGCGCGAAGTGGAAGCCCTCCTGTAGTCTCATTCTATAGGAATATTAACATAAATTTAACAATAATTTTAATTTTCATATATTAGTCATTACTTCGTCAGAACCGATAAAATTCGAGCCAAAGAAGAAGAACAAAGTCTCGAATTTAATCCCGAATTTGTTGTCCAAATCCATCGCTTATGATAGAGATAACGGCTTAAAGTCTGAAACATATTGAGTGACGACATGTGCTGATTAGAGGTATGATTCGTTTGAGATTCGCCGTTCGAATAGTTGTTTTGCAAAAAGGAATTCTTCTCAAAAAATAGCGTAAAATCATTGGGCATTCGGTCGTAACGAATCAGAATCTTTTCGATCGGTTTGTTTAAAACAACACAACAGTCGACGTAATCCCATTGTCTTTGTAGAGGAGACGTTGTCTTCTGATTACTCGCTTTCGTTCCTTCGGTCGCACCGCCCGAGTCCGTCGACTGACAGCTCTTTGTCTTTTGATAATTAATTGAAGAAATGTTTCGTTTCGGGAATTTACACGATTTGATCCGATCTTTCAATTGAGTTACGATCTAATCATTAAAATTGTAATAAAAGTTATATTTTTCACAACAAATCAAAAATCAATGAAAACCTCATGTCTTAAGATACCACTCGTGCCGCCGACGAACGCTAAGTGGATGACAACGCAAGGGGGTTGGGATGCGACGCGAATTAAATAAAACGAATGCGGGTTTTCAGTCGGAGAACTGTTTGTTAATAATTAAAATGAAAATATATTTCAAATAAATGTCAATTAATGACTAACTTTTGTAATAATTTAATATAACTGTGATTTTCCAAAAGAACGAAAGAACTCGATTCAGTCAAGAGAACACTCAGGGATGAAAGGGCTTGTCTGGACTGGACGTTAATATAACGACCGCTAGTATTTGGTAGATGCAAGTGCTTCGGCAGTGGGAAGTCGTACTCCAATACAACGTTGATTCTGTGCGTATGCATCCATTTCTGGCATATGTCCGGATCTAACATCCATTTCCAATACTGAGCGAACTGGGAGTGAATATTACTTTTGGACGATATGACCGCATCGGTAGAATTGGGCGGCATATAGAAGAGAGGAACGCCGTTCTTAATGCTTTCGGGAATATTTCGATTCCAGGCATTGCGCGTAAAGTTGTGTAAATGAATCTCATGTTTGTCGGAATCGGATAAACTAAAGACATTCCAATTTCAATACAAACTTTTCATTTGGTTTATAAAAAATCCAAACCTTTTAAGTGTAGTCCAAAACTGTTTAATAGTTGCCGATCGATAGGCACTTTTGATCGGCTTTTTGATGGCACAGGTCACGTCGTGCAGAAAGTTATAACTGCCCTCTACTATCACCTCATAGTGACACTCCGGAGGACTCTCTTCCACATCGGGTCTACGAGTAATCATAATGGAGTCAACAAAAGCATTTCGTAATCATATTATAATACTATATAACTCACGAAATCAAATCCGATGGTAAAGTCGATCTGAGATTGTATTCGATGTTCACGTTATGCCTCCACGGAAGCAGAAGACAGACTTCTAATTGGTTCTCATCTATTCAACAAAAGTTCGTTAATAACTATTAATTGTTCAAATAGTGTGCAAATAGTGTGCAAATAGTAATTACTCTGAATATAGTTAACACTCTTTATAGTATAGCCCTCTCTTAACCGACACGACAAGACTTGAGTCAATTTCGCCGAAACTGTGTTCTCTATTTGTTTGTTCCGAACTATTTGCTGATCTCGCGTTTCACGGCTTGAGTTCAACCCGTAGTCATGGGTTGAGTAAAAGTAGGCATTACTTCAAAAGTAAAATAAAATACAAGAATCGATTAATCAGTAAAAACAAAATTGTAAACATTAAAGTTGAGTCAACTATCAAAACATTCGAAACAAAATTGTATTCTTACTCAACAACCCATTCGGCCGAACAGTTTCGCGTCTGTTTGTGATTGACATCAGCCCTAAAGCCAAAGAGTCCTCTTTGGAAATTCCAGGCAAAGAATGCCCTGTGATATAGGTTGAAGTCGTGGTTGTCCTGACCTGAGTTCTAGGGGTTAGACATTTTCAGTTCGATTTTCATTCAAATTTTTTACATCAAAGCAATAATGTTTTTAAATATTATTAAATATGAATTTACAAATTGATTACATTATAAGAGCTTATTCTAAACAACAATTTCCAGACCAATTCAAACCCAATTTCAAGATTAGATGCAATTTGTTAATCATTTCTATAAATTATGAGAATATGACGAACACAGTTCAACATTAAATTAAGGAATGTTGAAAAGGGTTTATTCACCCCCTTCTAGGGTTTTAAAGAGAGAAAAGGATCCACCTTATAATTTTGGGCACCGAAAGCTGTTAGCAATTTTTGGTTTTCAACGAATTTAACTAATTTTAGGCGAAATTATTGCTAAATTCAATTTAACTTCAGTTGTAAAACCGGGTAAAAACATGCAAGTTTAAATTACTTCTACCTATTCACTTAACACACGTTTTCATTAAAGTTTAAATGACTCACAGGTAAAGACATTTCCGGACAAACTGAGAGATAAGCCCCGAAAGTGGCGGTCGATATGAATCTAATAAGAAGTAAATGAATATAATTTTAATTATATTTTATATATTGTGACTAAAGGCACGAAAAATATCAAAAATGTAATTAAGTCTTCACTTCATTAGATCGACGTATGGGACAAATCCGAGGCCTGAGTTCGGATGAGAAGCACTGGACGTCTGCAGAAATGAACACGAAATGGTGTGGTGTCTGAGTTGGGTGAGCGCCGACTCTAGAGTGTTGGCATTCGGCAAACTATAGGTGCAAACAGTAGTCAGTGAAACAGATTATTCGAACTGAACTCGTCTGACCTGAGCATTCCGTCGGTTACGACTACAATTCCGGCGCTACTGTTGTCGGGCAAGAGTTGAAGCGCTAATAAGCCAAACCTCAACATATTAACCATTGAGATGTCGGGTGTGGCCAACAATGTCTGACCGGATCGGCATTTCTTGCTTTCATTTTCATCGAATAGGGAACCAATCAATACATCCGATTCTGACTATATATTAAACAATTATAGAAAAAAGGTTAAGAGAGGGGAGAGAGGGGAGAGAGGGGAGAGAGGGGAGAGAGGGGAGGCTGACCTGGTCGTCGTCCCGTTCCTCTTTCGCTTTGGCGGATATGTCCGAAATCGAAGCGATAATGTCTGACAAATTCGATTGTAAATACGACAGAAATAATTCGATATTTTTTGCGCTTATTTTCCATCCCTGGGCTAAGACCTGATGATTATCACAATTATAGAACGGAATATATGCGATAGCAGTGACGAAGATCTCCGGTGCGAACAGGAATTGACTGCCCGGGACGTAGAACTGCAAGACATGACAGTTTGGCTCAATATTATTCTTTTCAAATAATCAAAGCTCTGCTTACGGGCCGTACGAATCCTCTCAGACTAGTGGTCACTGCGGAGAACACTTCGTCCAATAAGATTCGACTTCTTTGAATGTCCTTTAAGTCAATTATTTTAAACAAATTCAATGACAAAACAATTGACTAAATCATTGAAACGAACCACAGAAGAGGCGGAAGGACTCAAATCCAAGACATACGCCAATCGATATCTTCGGGAAAAGAACGTGACTTTAGAGTTGGCGGAAATGAAGTATTGGCCCAAATATTGCGAATCTGATCCCAAGTCCTGGTAGTCCTGATAGTTGGTCGGGAGGATTGACACCAAATCGATCTCTCCATTGAAATTGTCCTTTAGTGGGAAGAGATGAGAGAAAGTGAGAGACTGAGTGGGGAGGGGGAGGGGAGGGGAGAGGGTTGGGGAGTGTGGCGGTGGCCGACCAGAGTGTGCGAGGGCTGGACAGAGACGTAATGGTTGAGTTGGTCGAAATACCACTGCGCTCTCATGTTGCGAGAGATCCGGTACTTGTCTGTCATCAGGACATAGACATGATCTGCTTCTTTGGTCTGACTGTTGGCCGACATCTAGAGATGACATAAGAGTTGACTTATTTCTATTGAATTAACATTTTTAATCTGACGTTAAATCAAAATATATTTTAAACTTAATCTACGATTCAATTGAAATCTCTCAAAGAGGGCGTCATTTGTCAAAACACGTGAAAATCACATGAAATACCTTTAAATACAAATATTTTTGTTTACTTTTTAATTCAAATCCTTTTAATTGTATTAGACTTTAAAAACAGTTAAAGTATTTTCTGGACATCCATTCAATCCGTTTTGAATCGGTTTCGCAGTTTTCTATCGCGTTATCAATACTTTTACATAAAGTAAGTCTTAATTTTATAACTAATTTAATCAGAACTACGCATATGATATAATTGTACAGAGGTGGGCAGGCTTTGACTGGGGAGGGGGGGGGGGCAAAATAATATTAAACTGTTATGATAATGTACAAATTTATATTATTCGGGTCGAAATATGCTCGACATGTAACATGACCTACTATAGTCGAGCACAATCAAAATTAATGCAATAACATACAGTAATAAGTTATATTAATAACTAGTGTTGTAAATTTGGCAATTTCTGGCAATAGTTAAAATTAAGATTGCCAAATTGGCAATTAAAAAAAATTTAGAGAATCTAAACATTTAATAAAATTTTGGTTAAATTCAAGTTTTGTCGGCCAGGTCTACACCCCCCACATTCGATAGCTAACTATTGGGACTACCTTTACTGAACATGTCCTTAAGATTCTCAGGCTGAGTTTCGAGATATTCAACTTTAAAGTCGAATTTTTGACTAAAGTCGAATTTTCGATTTAGAGTTTGGGGTCAATTTAACTCACTTTTCTAACGTAAAATTTAACGCTGAATCCGAATATCACATTTAAAAAATTCTAGCACAAATAGATTTTGAGATATTCAACTTTGAAAATTTTAATTTAATTCAAATAATTTTTTACAAATTTTATTTTGAATATTTGTATAGTGGGTTTCAGTAATATTTTTCCGACCGCGAGTTACTCAATCGCCTGCTGCCTAATCCATTAACGGCCGATTCGACTTGTTTTGGATGTAAACGCTTGTCTTTCGTATAGTCGCCTTCGGAAACATTCACTTTGTTCTCGTGTTTAAAGCGGTATTCGGCAATACGACGCGTCTGTTCGTTGTCTGAATACCAATACAACATCTCTTTATTAATAATCTCGTCGTCAGTCAACTTAATCATTGGTTTTGGCGTTAGAGGAAATTGTTGGGTATTTCGCAAACTGTCCGAATACATGGATTTCTGACGCCATTGAGAACATCCAGGATCTTCGGTATTAGGCTTAACATACTGTGTTTGCAGCTGTTGATCCAATTTCGTTCGCAGACCTGTGAAAACAATGTTTTAGTTTAATTTAATTTAAAATAATTATATTTACCATTAGTTGGTTTTGATGAACGAGAGCCAAAGAGCATTTCGTCTTTTCGTTTCTTATCTTTTTTGGCTTTCTCGTCTTCAAATTGTTTATTAATATTAGATTTAACATTGTTTAATTTAGACTTCAAATCCATATTACTATTTTTATGAAAACAATGTTTTACTATATTAACAGGAAATTGCTGTTATTTCCTCAAATACTATTCATAAAATACGTCAAATTATACGAATAATGTCACGCCATCTGACAGCTAGTTTGCTAGATAATATTTAAAAAAATTTTAATCTTTTCGCTAGAAAGAGGTTTATTTAAATTCGATCTGCCACCCACACCCCTACCCAAACCCCTCACTCACACCCTTACCTCTACCCCACTTTCACGGTGTGGGTGGGGGGTTTGGGTAGGGGTGTGGGTGGCAGATCGAATTTACTGAAACCCACTATACAAATATTCAAAATAAAATTTGTAAAAAATTATTTGA